>OY720450.1:41922084-41924584 GCA_963082715.1 Harpalus rubripes
TATTATTATTATTACTATTATTATTACTATTACTATTATTATTACTATTATTATTACTATTATTATTATTATTACTATTATTATTACTATTATTATTACTATTATTATTACTATTATTATTACTATTATTACTATTATTATTACTATTATTATTATTATTACTAACTATTACTATTACTATTACTATTATTATTACTATACTATTACTATTAATATTACTATTACTATTACTATTACTATTACTATTACTATTATTATTACTATTATTATTACTATTACTATTACTATTATTATTACTATTATTATTACTATTATTATTACTATTATTATTACTATTACTATTACTATTATTATTACTATTATTATTAATATTACTATACTATTATTATTACTATTATTATTACTATTATTATTACTATTATTATTACTATTACTATTATTATTACTATTATATTACTATTATTATTACTATTATTATTACTATTACTATTATTATTACTATTATTATACTATTATTACTATTATTATACTATTATTATTACTATTATTATTATTATTACTATTATTATTACTATTATTATTACTATTATTATTATTATTACTATTATTATTACTATTATTATTACTATTATTATTACTATTATTATTACTATTATTATTATTATTACTATTATTATTACTATTATTATTACTATTATTATTATTATTACTATTATATTACTATTATTATTACTATATATTATTATTATTACTATTATTATTACTATTATTATTACTATTACTATTACTATTACTATTACTATTATTATTACTATTACTATTACTATTACTATTACTATTACTATTACTATACTATTACTATTACTATTATTATTACTATTATTACTATTACTATTATTATTACTATTACTATTACTATTACTATACTATTATATTACTATTATTATATTATTACTATTATTATTACTATTATTATTATACTATTATTATACTATTACTATTATTATTACTATTAACATACTATTACTATTACTATTACTATTATTATTACTATTATTATTATTATTACTATTATTATTACTATTACTTATTATTACTATTACTATTACTATTACTATTATTATTACTATTATTATTACTATTACTATTACTATTACTATTACTATTACTATTATTATTACTATTACTATTACTATTACTATTACTATTACTATTACTATTACTATTACTATTACTATTACTATTACTATTACTATTACTATTATACTATTACTATTACTATTACTATTACTATTACTAATTACTATTACTATTACTATTACTATTACTATTACTATTACTATTACTATTACTATTACTATTACTATTACTATTACTATTACTATTACTATTACTATTACTATTACTATTACTATTACTATTACTATTACTATTACTATTACTATTACTATACTATTACTATTACTATTACTATTACTATTACTATTACTATTACTATTACTATTACTATTACTATTACTATTACTATTACTATTACTATTACTATTACTATTACTATTACTATTACTATTACTATTACTATTACTACTATTACTATTACTATTACTATTACTATTACTATTACTATTACTATTACTATTACTATTACTATTACTATACTATTACTATTACTATTACTATACTATTACTATTACTATTACTATTACTATTACTATTACTATTACTATTACTATTACTATTACTATTACTATTACTATTACTATTACTATTACTATTACTATTACTATTACTATTACTATTACTATTACTATTACTATTACTATTACTATTACTATTACTAACTATACTATTACTATTACTATTACTATTACTATTACTATTACTATTACTATTACTATTACTATTACTATTACTATTACTATTACTATTACTATTACTATTACTATTACTATTACTATTACTATTAATTACTATTACTATTACTATTACTATTACTATTACTATTACTATTACTATTACTATTACTATTACTATACTATTACTATTACTATTACTATTACTATTACTATTACTATTACTATTACTATTACTATTACTATTACTATTACTATTACTATTACTATTACTATTACTATTACTATTACTATTACTATTACTATTACTATTACTATTACTATTACTACTATTATTATATTATTATTATATATATTACTACTATTACTATTATTACTATTATTATATTACTATTACTATATTATTATTACTATATTACTATTATTAATATTACTATTACTATATATTATTACTATTACTATTATTATTATTACTATTATACTATTATTATTATTATTATTACTAATATTACTATTACTATTATTACTATTACTATTATACTATTATTATTATTACTATTACTATTATTACTATTATTATTATAATTATTATATTAATATTATTATTACTATTACTATTATTACTATTATTATTATTATATTATTAT
>OY720450.1:41929584-42022084 GCA_963082715.1 Harpalus rubripes
ACTATTACTATTACTATTACTATTACTATTACTATTACTATTACTATTACTATTACTATTACTATTACTATTACTATTACTATTATTATTACTATTACTATTACTATTACTATTACTATTACTATTACTATTACTATTACTATTATTATTACTATTACTATTACTATTACTATTACTATTACTATTACTATTACTATTACTATTACTATTACTATTACTATTACTATTACTATTACTATTATTATTACTATTACTATTACTATTACTATTACTATTATTATTACTATTACTATTACTATTACTATTATTATTACTATTACTATTACTATTACTATTACTATTACTATTATTATTACTATTACTATTACTATTACTATTATTATTACTATTACTATTACTATTACTATTATTATTATTATTATTATTATTATTAAAAATACAATACCCAACAGGCGCATGCCCAATTCTAGGGTAAGGAGAAAAATACATTAATAGAAGGTAATACATTTCTTTCTTTCATGGACTGAATTGTAAAAAATATCAATCTCATCTTCAATGACACTGTACGATTTTACCATGTGATGTATAGGAGATTTAGTCAGAATATTTGATTTAGCTGTTTTTAAGTAGAAGATGGCTTTAAATCTCGATGACAATCTGATGACTTGGATGGAAAGTCGATTATTGATATACATGCAGTCAATGTCGTTGTTAATAATTTTATGCAAAATAATTACTGCAGAAACTTGTCGTCTTTGTGCGAGTGAGGCTAAATCAAATTTTTCTAGGAGTTGTGATTGCGGTGTACCTCTTTGGGGATAAATTCCGTCGAGAATATAAGTAGCAAATTTTAAAAACTTTCTTTGAATAAGCTCTAATGATTCTAATTGGTTATTTTGTATCGGATTCCAGATCACCGAACAGTACTCTAGGTGAGGACGGACAAGAGCAACAAATAAAAGACGTAAAGTACTCAAACTGGAAAACATGTCGGAATTACGGATTATGAATCCTAAACACTTCAATGCGGACGATGTTTTATTTTCAATATGTGCGGTAAAAGATAGTTTTGGGTCGAAATATACCCCTAGGTCGCAAATAATTTCTGGTCTACATAAGATGTTATTATTTATCGAGTAGTCAAAATTTACTGGATTATGCTTTTTAGTAAAAGACATGCACTGACATTTTTCAATATTAAGAAACAGTTTATTGTCATTGCACCACTGGAATATAATATCTAAATTATTCTGTAATAATAAACAGTCATTTATGGAAGATATACTGCATAAAAGTTTTAAATCATCTGCATAAAGTAAATAGTTAGCAGTGAGACCGGCAGTAATGTCGTTAATGAAAATATTAAATAAAAGGGGTCCTAACACAGACCCTTGGGGCACACCTGATTTCTGAGGGAAATGCTCTGATTGATGTCCATTAATACAGATAAACTGAAGTCTATTGCTTAGATATGACGAAATGAGATGTAAAAGACAATCCGAAAAGCCATAAAGTTTAAGTTTTTGTAGGAGAATTCCATGGTCTAATTTATCAAATGCCTTTGAAAAATCTAAATAAACAGCATCTACTTGACCTTGATTATCCATTGCGTCGCATATTAGTTGTGTTTTGCACATCAGGTTAGTGACTGTTGATCTGCCTTTCATGAAACCATGCTGATTTACGGATATCAAGTTATGTACATGACTAAAAATTTTATTGTGTAAAACCGTTTCAAATATTTTACTAAAATTACATAAAATAGCCACAGGTCTGTAGTTAATTATATCGTTCTTATTACCTTTTTTATAAATTGGTCTTATTCTAGATACTTTCCATAGTTCGGGAAATTGTGCCCTACTTAAAATTAGATTGAATAAAGTAGTCAGAGGTTTAACAAAGACAGATGAGCAATCTTTTATAATAAAGGAAGGTATTAAGTCAGGCCCAGTTGTCATGTTAGCTTTCAGTTTACATATAGCTGACATAACCTCGTTTTCAGAAACTGAATTAATGACTAAGGTATTATAATTCGGGAAAACCACTTCCAAGAGATGGCAGCACTGCAGACAGACTTATAGGGAAAACGTTGAATTTTACACTTGCAGTCGTTGCAGTTTGATGCTTTGTTTTAGGAAATATTCTATTATTTTTGATTAAATTCAGAATGTTTATTGCAATGTCAGATGTATATATTTATTTAAAAGGTGCCGTGCGGCCTATAACCGAAGGAGAAGCAGTGTATAAAAGTAAAATGATATACAAATTTGTGGTTATCTTGCTTGTTAACTTATTTATTTTTAGTTATATATAGATTATTTTATACGGATATGAAGACAATGGGGCACCTAAGTCTATCGTGATAACAATAACACAAATGACATCGTGTGAAAATGTGTGTGCAGCTGTAAAGCAGGACAGGGAGAAATGTAGAAGAGACCAAACTATTGGATATAAAATTAATTATAGTTACATAATTATAAGTTAATTTTTGTCCATAAATTGTAATATTAAGAGGAAATTGTATTAGTTTGATTAAAAAAACCATCTACATGTATTATGTTTTGCACGTCTTCCTCTTGCTGGCTCGATTTCTGGCATTTTATCGTTTCTTCTTCTCTATCTTTCCTATAAACAATATACAATAAATGTAGTTATAATTTATAATGTTAAAGAATAATAATTACTCCTACTACTACTTACAGGCAAGTAACCTCTCTATTATTCTTCTCTGTACCAGACGTTCTGGTAATTTTTGGCATGGAATAGCATTTTTTTAAATGTTTTTCTTCTAATGACTATAAAAACAATCTAATAATGTATTGAAGCATAAATTTATATCAATACTTACATGGAATTAAATTTCTAGGCAAAAATTATTGTGAATAAACGTTATTGAATGGTGACATGTTCTTCATTTTTAAATCGATTTTCCATTGATTTTTTAATATTTCAGTTTTTGGGAAATAATGAACGGATATGTCTTTACTTGCATAATTATTGCACTGCGGTATAACACAATATCTTTTCGTTTTGCTGGTCATTTTTGGCTCTTGTTCTTGTTTACTATATAACCCTATACGACAGCACAACGTTTTCCCTACGACCTATATGTTTTATTTTGCCACCAGATGTCAGCTACTTTGTTGGCTCTTACCAATAGTCTGGTATGGTAAACTCTGAACGGTTATTTATTGAATTATCGTTAAAAGAATTTGAGAAGTAATCAGCAAAACAATTAACTATTTCTTGGGGCGTCTCAATCGACATATTATTATAGTTCATGACGGAAGGTATGTGAGATGTTTTTCTTTTATTATTTATAAACGACCAGAATTTTTTAGGTTCTTGATTAATTTCATCTTGGATTTTTGAACAATATCTTTTAAATGCCTCATTAACTTCAGATTTAATTTCAGTTCTCAATTTTAGAAACTCATCGCGATATACTGAGGATTGAGATTTCTTATATTTTTTCCAAGCTTTGTGCTTTAATTTCAGTTTATGAATAATAGATCCTGTAAACCACTGGGGATAAGATTTGGTACATTTGTGTTTCAACGGTATGTTTTTATGCAAAACGTTATTTATTGCAGTATAAAATACTTCAACGGCACTATTTACATCATTGCAATTCTCAAGGTTATCCCATTGGATTTCAGATAGATCCAAATATAAAGAAGGATAATTTCCCGCTAAACAGGACGGCAGCAATTTAAACCCGATTCGGACACAGTCGGACCAACATCTGATCAGTGCACAGCCCAAATAGTATATGTTGTCTATTAAAAACAAAATTAAACCCCTGTGAACGCTCGCATTATCTCCAATGTGTTGTAGTTGACCGTCCCGCCAAACCGCAACATGCAGCGGTAGTAACCGGTAACCGGACCGCAACCGTATCGGTGTGAATGCATTCATTTAAAACAATAAGTTGTCTTCCCGGTCAACCAGTCCCGTTAAACCGGTCCCGCCAAAACGCATAGTGTGGCCCGAGCCTTAAAGAAAACTTAAATTTCGGTCGCGTCAAATTACATTGTTGTCATCAGCACTATAATAAAGGCGTTTCCTTTTCCTTGTTTTGAAAATAATTTTAAACGTCAAGAATCTTTGACAGATGTTTGCACCTTTGTTTAAAACGAGGAAAATGAAAACATCTTTATTGTAGTTGATGACAACGATGTAATAGTTGTTACAACAATGTAGTTTGACGAGAACCAAATTTAAGATTTCTTTAAGTAGCGACAGATGTTTGCGCTTTTATTTAAATTTTTCTTCCATGGCATCAATGATTTTTAAATAACTGCACATTAAGATTTTACCATTGAAACCCCTATGCTGCGTCATCCAAGTCACCACCCTGTATATCGAAGGAAGGCAAAATAGCTGTTCATATAGCAAAAGCATTAATTAAATATTTCATATCTTTTGGCGAACCTGAAAATTTATTAAAGAATTTAACAACAATATCGTAATAGTTATTAACGTTCTAATATTACTTTACGGCCAAATGACGTACATTTTATTTTATACTGTCTACGTATTTTAACTATTTTTTTCCGTTGACCGTATCAATAGGTTATGTTAATGTAAAGGAAATCATTCATTAATGACCCCTATTAATGCATGATTTTTTATTAATAAACGATTTATTGGGTGCGTTCACCACATGGAACATAGCATGTATTACTAACGCTAAGTTGTAGCAAAATGCTATACAGAATTAAAAGACATGATTTTGACACTTACGTATTTTCACGTAGCATATCTTTAAAACGAATTTGAAACAATAATATTCTTCTATTAACATAAAAAAAAAACCACTTGTGCTATCTAGCGTTACGTAAACTAAACGTACTTACTGAAAACAAATGATGTCAAAATGGTCAAAACTTATCGATATTCTGACGTGTCTTTAAATTTTACAAACCTAAAATCAAAATCACTTGTAATTTGTCAGCAATGGACCTTTTCAATTTAAAGAGATAGAAGATATGCGCAATGGGAATCTGCGCATAGTAAGAACAATTGAAATCTATGACGTTTGTGTCTAAAAAATTTACACACAAAATGTAAGAAAAATCTTTGACAACTTTAAAAAACATCCCGAAAGAAGTTACAAAAGCTTTTATTGGAGCTAAAATGTCTAACGATGTAAATTTTCACCGAGAATACATGTATTTTAATCACTGCAATATTTTTGACGTTTCGTTTGACAGCCCAACTGGCAGTTGTTCCCGCCATTTTCTTACTATTTGTAGCGATAGAAAGAGATAGCCGTCAAATTGAAAAGGTCCATAGTGGACATCGATAATATTACATTGACCCCCGTCAGAAGTGATACACTGGGAACGCACGCAACACACTAAAATATAATATCATTCAAATCTTGCAATCGACAAACAGAATAATGCAAACTTATAAAATGCATGACTTGTTGTGGGCAGAGGTTATGTTATTTAAATTTACCGAGTTTTCTGTAAACACCAAATCATTCGAATCTATAAAATGGATGCCATGCTTAATAAAGAAATTGTCTTTCGTTTAAGGTGAAATGATACCCCCGATTAATTTGTTTCTACGCCGAGGCGAGCGCTAGTGAGCACTGAGATGAATAACTATGGCTGAGTCGATAAAGTAGAAATTTTTGTACATTTACTAGGCTCCATCTATTCGATAATAGTCATACTTTGTTCCAAATCACAGACCCAAAAGTAAAAATATGTGGTGTGGCAATAATTTCATATTTATTAACGAATGTAAATATAATTGCGTAGGCTTCCACAGTCTGAGTCATGAGAAATATTCGTTTTCCGGGAATGGACTGTGTCATATTTTGAGTCAGAGCTCAACGTTTCGCCCGCAGTCACTTGGTTTATTTGGCCTCTAGCGTGGTTTACACGTCGGGTAACCTTGTAAACTGAGTCTCCCTCCTTGTTGCTTAAACTCGGCCTCTAGCGTGGTTGACACGTCGGGTAACCGTTTAAGACAGTACTATCCCCCTTGCTCCTGAAGATGCCCCATATGACTGCGGGCGAAACGTTGAGCTCTGACTCAAAATATGACAGTCCATTCCCGGAAAACGAATATTTCTCAATGTAAATATATTTTATTTATACAAGATGAAATATTAGTAACATATTGCAATAATAACTTTTCTTGGAAAGAGTAATGATAGAATGAATAATAAATAAGAAATACCTATATAATATTATTCCCTCATTACATAATATTTTGTATTTACGATAGGAAACTTTTATTATGAGCATATATTTATAAACTGTAGAGTAAATGTTACATTTTCACAATTATTAAAAAAATTAATAGGTAATAGGCGTACCGTGTACATCATAATATAAATAATTTTCGTATGATGTTAAATGTATTATCGTTTTCTTATAATATTTGATTTGCAGTGTATATCTTGTTTCAGTTCAGCGTAATTCACTATTCTTCGATATTGTAAAACGCATGTTTTATAAGAAAGTTTTTAATATTTTTGAATGGTTTTTGATTCATATTGTTTTACTTTTTCGGGTATAGTTTATTATATAGATCTAAATTCAATGTACATTTCATGGACTTTTGAAGCCTGTAAGCAGGTTTGCGCAATGAGTTTGCAGATCTAGTGTCACAAATCTCCATTTTAAATGAAATTTAATTTGGATTTATGTATTTCAAGAAGTGAGTTTAAAATATGTATAGATGGTAGAGTCAAAATACCCAAATCTTTAAAATGATCTCTATATAATAGGCGACGCCTACCTTGTAATTTTGTAATACCAAGATGAAAAATATGTTTGTCCTTTTACTTTATAATAATAAATATTAATTTTAGAAACATAGCATAAATTGTTATAAGCTTCAAGAGAAAATATATTTAAAAAAAAAACAAAAGTTCGTAATTAGAATCGAAAAGCATACAATCACACAACACAACATCTGCACCTACTGCCGCTCGCCTGCCCGCTCCTAGCCGTTGCTCACATCGAGATCATTGGAGATAACAAGAATGTATGTTATCCCCTCTCTGTCTGTCACAGCGGCAGGCCGTTAGGGTACTTTGCGCTGTGAGATAAAATTCAAGTTGCACTTGAACAAAAATGGATGTTGTATAAATATCGGATCAAAAATATCGATATTTTAAAACATCGATATTTACAAATAATATGAACTGTTTTCCGACTTTTCACTCTTGAAAATAAAATAAATATGCTTTCATATTCGGAAAAGAGGAATCTTTAGACCAAATAAGAAATAAAGTTATTATTATTATTATGCTTTCATATTTTACAGTTAATAAAAAAAAAAACAACAATGTCGGTACCTATAATATACACAAATCTATAAACTTATTGTTGAAGACGGATTCATATAATCATTGGGTGTGTGTGTTAACGTGTTATATAATGTTATTAAATTATCTTGAAATTAAGAAAGCAATTAGTTTGAGGTCACATAATACGGAAGTTGTTAAATAATTGTAAATTGTTAGTATGGTATAAAAAGTAAATAACAAGATATTTGAGCAGTCTTTGTAAAATCGTGAAGTCGGAGGGTTGAATAAATAAACTAGTAAAACTTTGAATTTCGTTTGTTCTTTTATGTTTTTTCGTACACATTACCTTTCACGTGTTTTAACATTATTTTATTAAAAATCAAATGTAATCACTAACCACTGAATTTAAAACACATTTGAATCGCAACTATGCAGAAATAAATATTTTGATAGCCGTTTCCCTTTTATTTTATTTCTTTGCTATGGTGGAAGTATTTTCTCCAAACTAGGGTAGACATCAAATAAACTGTGACGAGAAATATGTAAGTAAAGAAAGGACACAGGAGAGAAGCGTGTCTATGATTAACAATTCTTGACATATTAGGAATGCATTTTTGAAAACATCGAGAGCAAATATCGAAAACAAATATCGATGTCGATCCATATTATTGAGAAAGATAAAATATCGAAAGGTAAATATCGATTTTTCTCAAACATCGATGTATCGTGCGCATCCCTAGTTGCACTGTCCTGTCGTATTCCATACATAAACTCGTCTACCGTTATATTTCGGGTTTGTCTATCGAGTACAATATTGGTTTTTGATTCCTGCTTTTTACACATAGTTTTGCTTATGTCTTTGGTTCGTTTTGTTTTATCTTAGTATTCTATACGCTCTCGTACTAGTCTTTTCTTGGTTTTTGTTGATTGTTATTAAGTGAATAAAGAATTTTAAAAAAATGTAAAAATGGCTTTATAATGCTGTGTGTCAATGTGCAAAAGCATGGCCAAATTTGCTAATGTTTTCAAATTTCCACGTGATAGTGAGATGCGAAAAAATAGATAAATGCAATACATCGATCAAATTTTAATATCCTCGGCAGTTTGCATTTCGACGAAAAATTTATTCTTCGTGAACATGAATCCATTACGTCACATGATACATGTTTGTTTTTAAAAAGAAAATGTTTAAAATTGACGGATGACGCAATACTCACTATATTTAAAAATCAGACATCATATTAATTTGTCAAAACAACAAAAGATAAAAATCCAGATATTCTCCGTGGCAATATACAGGCTGTTCTGTAAGTTCATAGTATAATAAAGAGAATTGAATAATGTTATAATCTGAAATATATTTGCAAAATCTGTTAAGTTGTAAAAGTTACGGGACTGTAAAGTCGACAATTACGAACAAGCTATACTATTAAGTTAAAAACTATACTTATTAAATTAAAATTTAAAAATTAAGTTGTTCAAAAATGCCTGTTATTTTTACTAATTAAGAATACACCGACATGCGTTTGGTTTACGGAGAAGTGCTCCGAAACAGTGCCATTAATAAAAAGTGTCTATCCATATTTCGCTTCTGACTTCAAACCTTCAAGAATGACAAGTGTTGTTATTTTCACTAAAACTGCTGTGAGTTTTAAATAAAATTTTATTCAAATAAATAATTGCTATTGGTCCATCTTGAAGTGCATTTATAATTGCAACAAATACCTACCCTACATTAGAAAAGAAATAATTGCAGATTACGATGCATTGCAACCGTGTTTATTAGTGGTAACGTATGCCACTTTACTTACATAACTCCCTGTATTAAAACGAAAATTTAACTTAAACATTAAAACATGAAAGTGATAAAATTGCAAGTCAAATGAATAAATAATACAGTACTGCAGACATGTATTTTATGATAACGTAACACCGACCAAACATTTTTATTTTATTTTGAAATATGATTATTTGCACAGGGTGTTAAAAAGGGTAAAAATGGATGGTATACATTTCAATGCACTGATTCTAAATCAAAAATAATTTTTCCTGAATACAGAGAATTATTCCTTATTATCTATTTTATTCTTGAAGTGTTCATTTTTAGTGCCACTAACCGAAACAAATTTTTTATTAAAAATAATGATTTATCTAATCACGGGAATAGGAAATAAATAAATTTGTAATTATTTGTTGTTAATTTAATGTTGAGGAGTGGCACTAAAAATGTACACGTCAATAATTAAATAAATAATAAGAAATAATTTTCTGACTTTTGGAAAAATTCATTTTGGGGGTATGTGACTATAATCGAATTGTATATTTCATAAAATATAAAAATTAAACACTATAGTGTCTCATTACTTTCATTACTGTGAGTTTACAACACCCTGATGACATCTTAGTCATTGCTGGCGATTACAACCTACCCGGAATTCAGTGGTCACCAAATAACAACAGTTTCATCCCCATTCCCCTTACATTCAACACTGTTCACACCGAACTTATCAATACCCTTAATCTATGTAACTTACAACAATTTAATGGCATATTGAACACTAATAACAGAATTTTGGATTTGATACTATGTACACAATCATGTATTACTAAACTGTCTGATTTTACTGTAAGTACAGTAGATAAACACCATCCACCGTTAGTTTCGGAGTTAAGTATTTTTAATCCATTGTTATTAGAAAACAATGACAACTTAACCTTTAAATAAGTGAACTTCGAAGACTTAATAAATAAGTTATCTGGAGTCAACTGGAATAATCGCCTCATTTATCCAAATGTAAATGACAATGTAAAATGTTTTTACGGTATTTTAAATTCATTAATTGTAAAATTCGTTCCGCGTAATAATAGTAAAAATAAGCACTACCCCGTTTAGTTCAGCAAATCACTTATAAAAATTATTAAAGAAAAAAATTAATTTCATAAAAAATGGAAAATATATCACAATATATCTGATTACAATTCCTTCATTTTACTGCGAAAATGTGTTAAGTTACTAGCTAAAAAAGACCACAATGAGTACATCTCTAAAAATGAAAACAATATGCAAACTAATCCTAAGTCCTTTTGGAACTACACAAAAAATTTAAAGAAAACTAACAACATGCCAAATGTAATTGTTTATAATGATAAAGAAGCTACAATAGGTCAAGATATTTGTGACTTATTTGCTGACCACTTTGAATCTGTGTACGACGATACAAAAAAATTCAACCCCGAACTTATTATAGAATATATAGATAACATTAACATTAATACTAATTTAAGTTCACTGCATATAACGCACGATGACATTCTTCATAAATTAGAAAGTTTAGATATAAAGAAGGGGATTGGTCCTGATGGTATTTCTCTAAAATTTATAAGAACTTGTGCATACTACTTAGTTGAACCTCTATTCATAATCTACAACCAATCACTTAAACAAGATATTTTCCCTATTGAATGGAAATCATCGTATGTTACACCTATATATAAATCCGGAAATGCAAACAATGCAATCAACTATAGACCAATTTCTATAACATCTACATTTGGTAAAATCTTTGAGGCTATTATTACTGACAACCTTAAACAATCTTTTGTAAATTACATAATTCCGGAACAACATGGATTCTGTGAAAAAAATCTGTATTAACAAATCTAATTCCCTTTACAGAATATCTAACAAAGAACTTAGATAATAGAACTCAAGTTGACGTCATATATACAGATCTCAGTAAAGCTTTCGATCGTGTCAGTCATGATATTTTGTTATTTAAATTATTCAATTTAGGTATACACGGATCTCTTTTAAGGTGGCTGGAGTCATACGTTAGAAACAAATCGCAACTTATAGTTTAATTAATGTAACATCTGGAGTACCACAAGGCTCTCATTTAGGTCCAATATTATTTAATCTATACATAAACGACGTCTCAAATTGCTTCAAAAATAGCCATTAGGTACTTACTATTTGCTGATGATTTGAAATTTTATAAACAAATAAAAACTGATAATGATTGCAGTCTCTTACAAGATGATTTACTCAATTTACAAAGATGGTGTGAGGTGAATAACATGATGTTAAATAAAACAAAATGTTACATTGTTAATTTTTCAAGAAATACAATAATACACCATTTTAATTATAATATAAATGGCACGATAATCGAAACTAAATCATCTATCAAGTATTTAGGTATAACATACCATTATAAATTGTTACCTAATGATCATATCAGCATTATTGTAAAGAAAGCATACAGATTACTTGGCTTCATAATTAGAACGACATATCAATTTTAAAAAATCGAATCTTGTATATTACTTTACAATGCTAGTACGATCACAACTGGAATATATGACTTGTATGGCTCGGGCCACACTATGCGTTTTGGCGGGACCGGTAAAACCGCATCCGGTTAAACGGGATGAATCATACAGCGTCCACATATATCCCGCAAAACAGGACAGCAGCAATGACAACTCGATTCTATTAAAAAAAACAAGCGAAATATTTTTAATCAAGTAGTTGGTATGGCTTGTTGAAGATATTTCGTTATGGCCCTCTCAGCGGGTCTATTGTTAGGGATTTAAGCTTGATTTATAGGGGTGAAAGGACAGGTATGTATTCAATATTTCCCAATTTAATTTTATTTTTAATAATGAAACAGAGAATTTTGTACAAATATTATTAATGATAATGAAGCAAAAAAAAAAAAAAAATGTTACATAAAAGTATCATTGTAAAACAATTCGTCATTTAATAAAATAATGCAATTAAACAATAGTGCTATACATAACAATAAATACATAATATTACACTGGTATACATATGTAATTATTCGACAATATCATTGTCACTATCGCAATCCATTTCACTATCGTCACTTTAGTCTTGAATATTTATAGCTCTGTTATTTTTCCCTATATTAATAATTTCTACAGTCGAATCATTCCTAACTATTTTTAATAAAGTCTTTGCTAATATTATTAACATCAATATACTGATTTTCTATATCAATCACGTGACGCACACTGTTAGCCCAAATTTCTGGTGTTCCGTCTTATATTGCATTTTAATTGCCCCAAAATTAATTCAATTGGATTAAAAATACAATAATAAGGAGGCAATCGAAGTACATCGTGTCCATATTGTTTTGCTAAATTGTCACACACATACTGTTTCACAGGAGGTTTAATTTCAACAACTTCTAACAATTGTTTTTTATTGTATGATTCTTCGAAGTATAGATCGTTGTTAATTAAATATTCCTGAATCTCGGCCTTCTTCATGGAATTAGATGGTATTTTCGCGCTTTGCCGCGAATGGTAACTACCATTATACATAACAATAACGCTGTTTTTGGCAAATTCGGCAGTAAATTATCACGAAACCACGTCTTAAAAATATCAGCGGACATATTGCCATGATAATATAAAAACAAATTTTTAACGTTATGGCCAGCTAAAAATCTCGCACCTTTTATCCACTCTTGGTCACATTCGGCATGAAGTATTATAATTCTCTTGCCTCGTGCTGGTGGAACATCGATTGCACAATCATTTGTACCGTCTGTCCAACTGTTTGGTACTGTGTCGTGGCTGTCAAACCAAGTTTCGTCCAAATATATTATCGGGCGATTTTCAGCACGATATGACTTTGGTATCTTATTTTCCCTAATATGTATTAATACCGGTCAAAGACGATTCTTCTCATCTTATATTTCTAATAATAATCAAAGACAATTTAATTTTGCGAATTCATTATTATTTCAAGTAAATCTGAAATACGTAATGCGCACAGAGATTAGAGATTTCCAAATTTAAATATTTTGCAATCCTACCCTGAGCGCCAACAGGTACAATCTCTTGCTGTGTGCGGTTCACCACAGGCTTAGTAAGTTAAAGCCATAACGAAATATCTTCGAACAAGCTATAGTCTGTGACAGAGACAAATAAGTTAATAATGGTCGGTATAGGGCGCGAGCAGACACGTGATTCGAGCGTCCTTGACGTAGGTACTTGGAATTAGCTGATTTGTGTGCGCATGTCGTTTTGACAAGAACAGTGTCACTTTGACAAGACCAATGTTTTGACTTATTTTGGTTTTGAACTGCTAAAATGTTATTAATGTACAATTTTCAGACAGTAAAACACATGAAATTAAAAATTATAACTTGTCAATAGTTCAAAATTAAAATATGTCAAAATATTAGTCTTGTCAAAGTGACATTGTTCTTGTCAAAATGACAAGCGCACACAAATCAGCTGACTCCTAGCACGTCAAGGACGCTCGAGTCACGTCTCTGCTCGCGCCCTATAGATAGATATGATTTCAAAAATTAAACTTATTTGCGAAATTGAAGCTGCTGGTTTGCTTCGCGAGCCGGTAAAACGCCAATATTGGGTTCATCCATTCAATTCTGAACGAGAACAAAGTGAAAGATTACCAACTTTTTTCGGAAATATACGAAAGTATAATGATATTTTTTTTGAGTACTATCGTATGTCATTACTACCCTTTTCCCACAAGGCAGTGTACCCTTCAACATACAGAATAAATTTATCTGTATCAAACATATTATTTAGCATAAATATTTATTGACAATGACAAATACACACTTGATGTTCCGCATTCCTTTCAATTTTTATATTATGTTGTATAAATATTAACTGCGGCTGCGGTAAAAACCGGACAAATGTGAACGCTCGCATTATCTTCAATCTGTTGTAGTTGACATGCGGCAAATTTACCGTCCGGTCAAACCGCAACATGCTGCGGTAGTATCCGGTAACCGGACCGCAACCGCATAGGTGTGGACGCATTCATTTAAAACAATAAGTTGTTGTTTTCCCGTTAAACCGGTCCGGTTAAACCGGTCCCGCCAAAACACATAGTGTGGCCCGAGCCTATATGGAATCCATTTTATGATGTGCATGCCAAACTAAAAGAATCGGTTCAAAAAAAGTTTATTGTCATTCTGTGCAGAAGGTTTAATATTGATTATACGAATTATCACCAAATATTACATCAACTAAATTTAATATCATTGGAGAACAGAAGAACTATTAATGACATCATATTTTTGTATAAAATAATTCATAGTACGATTGACAATCAACTTTTCGTTCATTTTTTCAATTTGTATGTTTTAGCTAAGAATACTAGGTCAAAAAATCTGTTTATTGTACCTACATGTAAAACTAACCTGCTCAAAAATTCTCCTATCAGTAGAGTGATGCAGACTTATAACGACAAATTTCAACACCTTGATATTTTTCACTTGACATTGAATCAACTGCGCATCTTACTGATTGGTGAATTTCGTGAATAAATGATATTTTTTGTTATCGCAAATTTATGTTTCTATTACGTCATTAATTATGTCTGTCCAAATGTCTTTATATAACTTTTTATAATTTTTTTTCATGTATACGTGGAACTGTTTTTGGGCTTCGACTGTATTGTTCCCTCAAAATAAATTATTATAATAAAAAAAACTAACTAAACATTAGTTTATAATAGTATTGTAATTAGTCAAAATAATATTTAGGAGATGGGATATGTGACACTATCATTGTAGGACCGTGGAAGAAGACAGATAGACTGGGATGGAAGAAGGTAGTTATAGACCAGCGTCGTGATTATGTGGCATGTGGCAGGGCGACAGGTGGCTATAACTATCAATTTTCCTCCCAGTAGTCCCAGTCTACATATTCCTTCCCCAAATTTTTAATAATTATTATTTTCTAATAAACTACAAATAATCGATTGAAAAAAATACGGGTATTTATTTTTTGTCTAGTATCATAATATTATGTATGTTAAAATCAATTTTAGTAAAGTAGTGTAAAGAATACTAAAATTTATTAAAGAAAAGAATACTGAATTACATAATAGAAAACAATTACAAATATCTCAAAAAAATAAATAAATCTTCCAATCCTCAATCTCCGGATGGTCCTCACTACTCCCCACGAGCGCCAATAGTCTGCAAAAGATAAAAATGGATAAGTATATTCTCAGTGAGTACTTAGAATCCCCGTAAATGCTCCAGGCTTCAGCCTAACTTTTTGGATTAGAATAGGATTAGGCACCAGTCCCAGCCGCACTGTAGACTCTTCCTCAGCCCGCAAGCGAGGGAATAGCTGAACCGCAGAACAGCTCTTTCTCAACACCGCAGCGTGAGAGCACTCAGTCTCATCTCCGCAGAGAATGAGATAGTCCCAGCCGCACTGTAGACTCTTCCTCAGCCCGCAAGCGAGGAAACAGTTGAACCGCAGAACAACTCTTTCTCAACACCGCAGCGTGAGAGCATTCAGTCTCATCTCCGCAGAGAATGAGATAGTCCCAGCCGCACTGTAGACTCTTCCTCAGCCCGCAAGCGAGGGAACAGTTGAACCGCATAACAACTCTTTCTCAACACCGCAGCGTGAGAGTAACCACACATAACCACAAAACCATAGCCCTCACCGTTACACAAAGAAGTAAATGCACCAACTAGACGTTGTCGCTTCGAAAACACTAGCACAACTGACTGATAATCAAATGAACAGTCATTTAAGAAATATACGATCATGTAATTCAATTTAAAGCTGAAATTAAAAATTAAAGAGAGAAGTAATTAAACATAATACTTGCATAATTCAAAATGGCGCTAACAGTAGCGTATAAAATTTCTATTTTATTTATTTATACAAGCTACAAAAGAAAATTAACTTTCGCCTGTGCTCCTGTGCAGCACAGCTGTAGAGTCGCACCCCTTGACCCCTGCCGCCCTGCCCAAAGATCCAAACACGTGCCCTGCGTATAGGGCTCGAAGCAGGTAGCCTATCGCTCCTCCCTGGCTCCCTGCTCTAGCCTTTAGCCTTACGCCATACTCGTCCGTAGCTTTGCCTCAGAAATTCAATGCTGAGTATGAGACAGATGTTTAGCACTTTTATTATTATTGTTATTATCATTAGAGAAATAACTACTTAATATCCAATATTAAATTAAACATAACGGGTGTATACTTTTTTTCTCGAACAGGAAATTTAATGTTAAAATTTGTGCATGGATGAGTATCCAGTTTGTTGTTAAATTATTTCATATGTAAAGTTAGAAGCAAAAGAAAATATGCGAATTAAGGCAATTATTAGAGTGCCATGACAAATAAGACAATGATAATTTTTTTCTTTAAGCGTATTACAATATTCATATGCTACTGTACACACACTATAGAAGATATTCATTGTCTTACTAGTACAAATATGTTATTATTGTACTAGTAAAAAAAAATGTTAGCGTGTTTATTCACCGCTGGCGGCGGCAGTCGCTACAGATCATATTGAAAATTGTTATTTGACAGTTGTATCGTTTTTGGTTTGTAGTGTACACAGCCAGCTTTGGCTGAAATTGCAAATTCTACAATTAAAAAATTCTAGAAAAATGTCAAAACTTATTTGAAACACTTGAAGAAAAATTAGTGTATGTCATTCGGAGTATTTTACCCAGCTTGCCTGACCTTGGCTAGCGCCTCGGCCGCAATAGCTGAATTCAACACATACAGACCGCTTTCTTCTCCTAATTAATATACAATATATATATATATATATATATATATATATATATATATATATATATATATATATATATATATATATATATATATATATATATATATATATATATATATATATATATATATATATATATATATATATATATATATATATATATATATATATATATATATATATATATATATATATATATATATATATATATATATATATATATATATATATATATATATATATATATATATATATATATATATATATATATATATATATATATATATATATATATATATATATAGATGTGTAGTAGTTAAGAAGACAAACTTTAAAGCGGGTTTTTAACAGTCAAATGAAATTTAGTGGGCAGAAATAATTTCGACACTCTTTTTAATAAAGTCAAGCTTTCGGTTTATTTAAAACCATCCTCAGGACTCTAAAATTGTTAACAAATTTTGTTGTACAATGAATTTTGACAATTTTAGTTTAATACTTACATTAATTTGAGATTTGGAAGTAAAATTTTCAAAACCAAACATAATATGCGAATTTAGTGTTGGACTTAAAGTTTAACATTGTCATAGTTAATAAAATTATAAATTTTGTACAAAATATATGTCGTTTTACATTTTAACAAAAAATTATTACAAATTTTGATGATGGCTGCGAAACAACAAGAAAAAACCAGAAACTTTTCAACTGGTGGCGCCGGATTCGTGAAGTAGGGAAAAAAACACACAACTATGAGTTTAGGCGGGAATGTACAAATGAAGGTCAAATAAGATATAAGAAAATAAGAAAAAATCTAACCTCAAAATAATATAAAAAATATAAAATAATACAGAAAAAAATGTAAGATTAATAAGAAATTTTAATAAATAAAGAAATTAACTTATTATGTCGGTATTGGAATTATTTTCATCTGGTGGATATTTCTTTTTCGATAAAAGCAGCAAAAAACTGTAAATATGACTCAAGTTACCCACATCACTTCGTTTGTTCATACTATTTTCATTGTTGTAAATATGTACCATTTCTAGGAAATTACGTTTTGTTGAATTGTGTTCTTTATCCAAAATTTTTATTTCATTATAAGCAGCAGAGTGTTTGTTCTGTATTAGGTGTTCTGTTAGTGCTGTTGCCTTCGGTTTATGTTTTGTGTCACTTTTGTGTGAAGATATCCTGTCTTTTAATAATCGGGATGTTTGTCCGATGTATTCTAGATCACAATCCATACAAGGAATACTATATACCACATGTGATTGATTTAAAGATGGTACAGGGTCTTTGAGTTTGGAAAATATATATATATATATATATATATATATATATATATATATATATATATATATATATATATATATATAATATACAAATGTTTGTTGTTTTTGACATCTTAGATTTTTACTTCCTTGTACAAAGTAAAGGAAGTATTGTATTCGCGAAAAATTTCGGTTTTCAGATTTCAACGGAAATATCCATTTTGACCATCCCTGAATCCATTCTGACTAATTTCGTCGTGACGTCTGTACGTACGTACGTACGTTTGTACGTACGTACGTACGTACGTATATCGCATAACTCAAAAACGGTAAGCCGTAGAAAGTTGAAATTTTGTATTTAGGACTTCTATAACACCTAGTTGTGCACCTCCCTTTTTGGTCATTACATAATTTCCAGAAATGGTACTTTATTTGAAGCCTATAATAGATTTGAATGAAAAACTATATTAAAATATAATCCAAAACTTTTAAAATATGGTATATAAGACTTTTATATCAATTGAAATAACATAGCAGATTTTGGTTAAAACAGGCTAACCGGAAGTGATATATTACCTGAAGTTGTTAACAGTTTTTCACGAATAAAATGGTTTCATTTTGATTTTAGAAATAAATGCTTCAAATAATAGTTTTAGAGAATTAAATTCTGCGTCTAGCACATCAAGTATTATTAAATTAGCCCTTTGTATAAGCGAGATATATAAATTTAAAACATATACTTTTTGGTTTTTTTAATGATGCTTGCTATGGATTAGGACTAAAAAAAAAAAAAAAAAATAGATGTTAAATTACGACAAATACGTGCAATTTTGTAATTGAGTCTATACTTCATATTAGTCTTGCGTACAAGGAAGTCGTGTGGTGTCCACATCAGATTTTCTTAATTTTATTATTATTAGAATAATAGGAAGATTTAATCTAGAAGTAAAAAATTAATCACAAATTCTAATAATAATAATATCAAATGAAATATATGTCAGAAACATCAAACATATATTATTGTCTTATTTTTCAAGGCACTTTGATAATTGCCTTAATTCGTGCATTTTCTTTTGCTTGTAACTCGTACATAAGAAACAATTTAACAACAAATTTGATACTCTTCGATGCAAATTTTCATTCCGAACATTTTTCTTCATTACACATTTTTTAGAAAATTGATAGATAAAGCGATATCGCCAAATTAAAATTTTAACATTGAATTTCCGATATTCGGGAAAAAGTAGACACTCCATATATACTTGCTTTACGCATTTCTCCATTCAATTTTTTGTTATGCCTGTTGTATCGCCAACCCTGTTATCCGACCCACAAGCCGCCATTAATGATATATTTATAAAACAACTATATTAATATAAATTTGCAATTTTTCTAGAATTAAATAAAGCACAAACACGAAGTAAGCATATACGAGCCTATACCTACAATTTGAGTTCAATAATTAATAAAATTTTACATTTTAATGAAAATAATTATTGGGAACTATTTATAATTTTTTGTATTCATAGTAACACTAATAATACCAATGACTATAGAACGTAATTTCTTTGGAAATTTCTAAAAAAATTACCTGCTTCTAATTTTTAAGTTAAAATATCGGCGTATAAATTTAATATATAAAACTAAATTAAACGTATGTACTTGTTATTCACTTCAATCTTTCTATTTTCCATGGAGTCACCGATTTCATTATAGTTCATCTATGCACCGCTAGGTCTACTCACAGCGCCACTTCCTGATATTTGACGAAAATACTTACCGAATGTGTTTTAATTATCAATATCTTCTATATTAAACGATAAATATTTAAAATACTTGCCTAAGAAATACATAAATGTGTACAGTACGCAATACTAAACAAATTTTAGGAATAGAACTTCACAGACTTGTGAAAGTAACTAAAATTAAACATTTTATTTTTTTTAAGTATGTTCTCGAAATTTAATTTTTGATTTTTTTTATATGTTATGTATAATAATATTCTTCAAAATATATTAAAGTATGAACAAAATTGTAGGTTTAGTATAGAAGAAAAATATTAAAATGTATGAAAAAAGTAGGTTTTTTGGATTTTTAAAATTGTTCTCGAAAATCATTTTTCTTAATTTTCACATATTTTATTCCTTACCCTCTTATAAATATTTAGTGCAAATTTAATCAAAATTGTAGGTTTTGAACTGGAGATATATTAAAAATAATATTTAAAATATTATTTTGGGTGAATAAATACATACAAATATTATCGAAACTATTTTGTTTTCATGGCAAATTTTACCCTTTTTATTTGTGTAAACGAAGAAATCATATTACATAATTTTAAATAAAAAATAAAAAACCATTTTACTAATTTTGAATTTCGCGCGCTGGTGTATCATCACCCGCGTTTTCTGGGGACACATGCAAAACTATAAAATGTATGTACTGCTTCTGTTAGAAATAGTTTTTAGTTAAAATTTACCGTGTCTTCTTCTGACACAAGATCATGCACATCTATAAAATGCATGCACTGTATGATTCATAAATTGCCCCACATAATGTCAAACAATTATTGCAGTTTTAGTCAACAGATGGCATCCATATGAAAAATGCAAAACTATAAAATCAGGCCCGGATTGGGCTATATTTTGGGCCCGAGCTGAAATTATAATCGGCCATAAAAGAGAGTGAGTCATTGGCGACTCGTGCACCAAAACTTTGGTGAGGCAAGGGGAGGTGGGAGATAAGTCATGTAAAGGTATTCAGAAAAAAGACACCGCGGGCGAATTTTTTTTTTCATTCAAGATCAAATGCCTTATAATTGAAAATTACATTTCACAAAAATAAATTGCCAGATCATAGCAAATTTTAGAAAAGAGAATATATTTAACGAATTGTTGACTTATCTCGATAAATTGACTATTGTACAGGGTTGTCGCTGCAATATTTATTAATGATGGACTAATATCACACCATGTTATGATGCTTGATAACAATCGTCTGTATAAGGCCGCGAGCATGACTGCAGCGCCAGCGAGAGCGGCCCTGAAATTCCGGAAAAATGTTTTGAGTTTTTTGATTTTGAGCTGCTAAAAAGTTATTTTTAATTTCATGTATTTTACTGCCTGAAAATTGTGTATTAATAACTTTTTAGCAGTTAAAATCAAAATGGTCAAAACATTGTTTTTGTCAAACTGACAGGCGCACACAAATCAACTGATTCCAAGCACGTCAAGGTCGCTCGAATCAGGTGTCTGCTCGCGGCCTGTACCGTTAACCTCTTATCTTGGTAGTAAAATAAATCATACTTTATCTTATTGCTGCGCATGCCGGAATGCCTTATTTTCAATTATTATCATACCGAGAATTTTCATCTACCCTCGTGGCTCCGGCCCAACAGGTAACAAAAAGTTCAAGAATTTTTCTCATACCCTTCTACGGGGAGCGCTATATTGAAATATATATTAAATAATTTTGTATAATACCTACTATTTATTTATAATAATTTCAAAGCGGCATGCGGACTTATAAAGGAGAAATCTAAAAATATATATTCACATTGAATATAACGCAAACTTTATTAATTATTTACAAATGCCCTACAGGCGGCGCTATTACAAAATATACAGGATGTCCAATAACTTCAGGTACATATTAGAAGGGCATATAGTTCTTAATGTCCTGATTACGGAACAAAAAGAATTTTTTCAAAATTCAAAAATTAGTTTTTGAGGTTTTTGAAGGAAACAGTTTTGGGACACTGTTTGAATAGGTTTTAATATTAAATATTACGTTGTATTATATCTAATTAATAAGAAATGTTTGCATAATACAATCATTTTATTAGGTTTCTAGTAGCCGGCCACATAAATTGTGTTTCTTATAACAGTTTTGATATTGCTCTTCTGATTATTGTTACAAATATGAATGGTTACAGTAACAGTGAGTTAGTGGATATGTTGCTAATGTATGGCGAAGCAGGGCAAAACTGTAGATTAGCTCAGCGTTATTACGCTGAACGTTTTCCAGGACGACGGCATCCGAATTCTCGCATATTTGTAAGCCTTGCTCAACGCTTCGCGACACTGGTTCTTTGCAACCTAATCGGGGAAGAGACGGCGGGGCTCATCGGAGACCAGTAAATCAGCATAAGGAGAATATCTCGTCAACTACCAGGTGTACCACGAATGACAATTTGGAGAATTTTAAGGAATAATAATTTACATCCTTATCATTTTCAACGGGTCCATGCGTTAATTGAACCCGATCATTACTCTCGAGTAAGGTTTTGTGAATGGCTTCTAAACCAACATGCTCAGGATGGAAATTTTACGTTAAAAGTAATATTTTCCGACGAAGCGATATTTACTCGTGATGGTATACATAATATTCATAACTGTCACTACTGGGCCGAAGAAAATCCACATGCTGCTGTCAGGAGTCATTTTCAGCACAGATTTTCACTAAATGTTTGGGCTGGGATGGTAAACGGATCGTTACTGGGACCATACATACTTCCTAACAGAATGTCTGGGAATGATTATTTACAATTTTTGCAGAATAATTTGCCTGAATTATTAGAAGATATTCCACTTAATGTACGTCAAAATGCATGGTTTATGCATGACGGTGCGCCGCCACATTTTGCTAGAAATGTCAGACATCATCTTGACAGAGTATTTGAGGAGAGGTGGACTGGTCGAGGAGGTCCCGCGTTATGGCCCCCTAGATCCCCGGATTTCAATCCGTTAGATTTTTATTTGTGGGGTTATTTTAAATCCCTCGTCTATGATAATCAAGAGGCACCTGAAACCCTTGAAGAGTTACGGCAACGAGTTGAAAATTGTGCTGAAAGAATTATACAAGAGAATGCAATTCATCGGGCTTGTTCAATTTCTTTAATTCAACGTGCTGCATTATGTTTAGCTGTTAATGGAAATAATTTTGAACAGTTTTTGTAAACATAAAGTAAATAATTTGTTTTTTTTTTCATTACATACACATCTCCCAAACTTAATTGGTGTGACAAAACTTTACGTAATTGCATAAATTAATTTCATTGTTAAATTATTTTATGTAATAGTTATAACTAATTTCACTATTCCAAATATTATAGTATCCAGGGGTATAAAAAATATTCTTCTTAAGTGAACTACCCTTAATTATAGGAATTTTGAAAAAATTCTTTTTGTTCCGTAATCAGGACATTACGAACTATATGCCCTTCTAATATGTACCTGAAGTTATGGGACACCTTGTATAAGTATTTAGAAATGTTACTGGAACCTATTGAAGAAGTAGATTATTTTGCATATAACGAAAACGTAGATATTGAGAAACCGTGCAATGCGCAATGCAACTCAGTGTTTATATTTGATGATGTGGCGTGCGATAAACAGGACGTAATTAAAGAATACTTTTGCATGGGTCGCCATAAGGCTATAGATTGTTTTTATTTATGTCAAACGTATAGAAGAATCCCTAAACATCTTATACGGAATAATGTTAACCTATTAATATTATTTAAACAAGATGATATGAATTTAAAACATGTACATTGTGATCACGTTAATACAGATATGCCATATGAAAAGTTTTAGGACCTCTGTTCTTTTTGTTGGCGTGACAAGTATGGTTTTGTGGTTATTAATAAAGAAAGTGACTTACATAGTGAGCGTTACCGTAAAGGCTTTGATCAGTATATTATAATAAATAACGGTTCCACAAGATGCCTCAGTTAGTGGTTAGCTGTCACAAAGTAAACATTAAGGTAAACATCTGGACCAGGATAAATAGAACAGTAACAGATTAAATTTAAATCACACCTGTTTTAAGTTGTTTATACAGGTATTAGATCTGTTTTTTTTATCTGTTTATGAGCTGTTTATCTGCTATTAGACCTGTTTTTAGCTGTTTCTACAAATAACAACTTTGTTAATTTAAACAACTGTTTCGGAGCTGGTTATTTGTTACCTGTTTTTATTTGGTTATCTGCTATTGAATCTGCTTTTTACCTGTTTCTACAAAGAACAGCTCTCTTAATTTAAACACCTGTTTCGGAGCTGGTTATTTGCTATCAGGTCTGTTTTTGTCTAACATCTGTTCCAGAGCTGGTGTGTGATCTTGGCCCTGTTTTACCAGTCGATTCAAATAATATCCTTAATAGCTGTTCAAAATTGGTTTATTGTGTACATAAATTAAAATGAATGAAAAATTAACAAATGATATAATTAATACTAAGAACATTATTAAGCAGAAGTTTAGGAACCTTAGGCTTGGTGCATTACATAAAAAAATTGAATTAGAATCGCAGTATAAATCAATTATCAAGTCTTTAAAAGATATTGCTATTACTGTGCCAATGGCTAATATAAAGGAAGAAGTTAAAAGTGAACCGAAAGAAGAAGTAAAGGAGGAGGAGGAAATATCTGAAAAAAATGAAACTTTAGTAGGCCCCAAATTTTTTGAAACAAGTGTACTAGCAGAATCAATGGACGAGGGTGGGGATGATGCTGACGTATTTATTGAAAATCAGTCACCTATGATTGAAAACCGCCCAGCAATAACTAGAGAGGATATTTTGAATTTAACTCAAGAGCCCTCATTCAGGGAGTATTTAGATCAGTATGTTCCATTACCACGACAATATGTTGAAGAAATGGTAACAGATGACAAAGATTTATTTGATTTCAAATATAGCGTGCGTCATGATGTGAATACTGATAAATTTTTTATAGGTAATTCCGAGTTACAAACTGTGGGTAAGGATATAATTGTACAAAATCTAAAGTATGTCGGAACACCTGATCTATATGAGCTCTTATTTAAAAAGCAACCATGGACGTATACTGCAACCGATAGAAAAAATTATGCTGATATTGTAAAAAGAACAAATGCTGCCCATCGACATTATAGTGATAGTGAGCAACTTTCAGGGATTAGATCTAAAAAATATACTTCCATTATTGCCCCAATGTTAGACACTCGAAAGAAAGTTGTTTCAGCTTCTAAAAAATTAAGTTCAATTTCTAAAACACCAAGTTACATGACAGGTGCAAGTCTAGCTTTAAAACATATAAGTTCAATATCCAAAAAACTGAGTGCCACGTTAGGTGAAAGTTATTTAAAAAAATTGACTAAAAAACGAGTGGAGTATGTATACTGGGATAATGTAAATGAACTGGTTGATCGATTGCGGCTTTTAATTGCATCACGTGATGACGGTCATACAGGACAATAATGAAATTATATTGCAACGTTTTTTATTTATCTGGGTGAAGTTTAAATATTAGACAAATATTACTAATTAAAATTAAGTGTTTATTAAACTATAATGAAAGGTACTATTACTAATATTAAACAATTATTAAAAACTAATCAAGACTAAAACTATAATTAACTAGATAACACTAACAGTAACACTATTTATTTAACCAATTAACACTACTATTTATTTCCACGATATTATTTATTTCACTACGAGTTCCAATCTTAGACTGCCGGCCTGTTGCAGATTCTTGTAGACTGTTTACGCGATATTTATATCACTATATTTATATCACTATATACTTATATCATGTTCAACTGTCCGCCTACCGACCTCCACAGCGTCTATGTACTCAACTGACTCAACAGCGTCTATATATTCAACTGCTCGGACAGAAGTCACACCTTACACCTCACTATCTGTCGATTTATGTAACTCTCTCTCTTCCACAGCCTCCTTATCACCGACTTTCCGTATGCCACAATTCTTCAACACCAATGCCGAGTGTTAAAGTAAAAACTTTATATTCATTAAGTCACCATTGATAATATATTGTTTGTTATGATATATGATGTATCAAGTTGTCCGAGTTTAATCTGTCATATATATTTATATAATTTCTGTGTTCTTGTGTTCCAATTAAAGCATATTAACGTGTCTACGTCTTCTTTATTCTTCACATTAACATGGTAGCAGAGCGTAGTTGGTAGTTCTTCGTATTTGGAATAAATGCCGTTGTTCTTCAAGGAAGAGGATTAGAAATACATTAAATTATAGGTGTAGGTTTCTAAGATATATTCCTAAGAAACTTGAAGATAGTAAGCATGGAAGTCCATGGGATCGAACGTTTACGAGGTGCTGAAAATTGGAGCACTTGGAAATTCTCTATTCGTAATTTGTTGCGCGGGAGCGAAGGAGCGTATGAAGTATGCATCGGTGAAATAGAAAAACCGGTAAAACCTAATACTGCTGCGCAACAAGCGCAATATCTACTTGATTTTAAAACCTGGGATAAAGCAGACCGTGCTGCCAGCCAAATTATTGTTCGTACTTTGGAAACTAATATAATTGCGTTATTGGTAACATGCGAAACTGCGAGGGATATGTGGCAAAAATTGCACGACATTTTTGAGCAACAAACGAAACAAGCAGCTCATACTGTGCAGGCAGAATTCTTTAATTACCGAATGAATTCAAGGGATTCTATGGTGTCACATATCGCAAAATTTGAAAATTTGATACTACGAATGCAGCAGCTTAACGTAAAACCTGATGGTTCATCGTTAACTGTAAAACTATTAGATACTTTACCAGAGGAGTACGAGAGCCTTCGGCAAGCATGGTGGGCTAGGCCAGAAAGTCATCAGACATTTCAAAATTTGATTGGATTGCTTACGTCCGAGGAAGCTAGGCGTAAACAACGGGCCAATGAAGAAGAATCAGTAGCGCTGATGGCTGGTAAACAAAAAAGATACAGCAAGACTGATCATAGTAGTACCAGTACTTATAGCCAACAGAAGAGGAAAACTAAGAACACTGAATCTTCTGGAGGGAAGACAAAGAACTTCAAGTGCTACAAATGCGGTGAAAAAGGGCATATCAAGCGCAACTGTCAAAAATCAAAATTGACAGATAACACTGAAGATGAAGCTTTTGTGTGCGAAGTATTGTCAGCCCAGCTAGAAAACGACGCATGGATTGTGGACTCCGGTGCCACTGATCATATTACTCACAGAAGTGAATGGTTTTCGTCGTTTGACAATTTTATGACACCTGTCAAGATCTTCATCGGTGACAAGTCGACAATGGATGCCCTTGGAAGAGGTACAATCAAGTTTGAAGCATTGGTTGACGGCAAATGGATATCTTACAGACTTGAGAACGTCCTCTATGTGCCAGCAGCTAGAAGAAACCTATTTTCGGTAACATCTGCTCTTGACAAAGGTATGAATTTTCGTTCGTTTAAAGACAGATGTGAATTTATGAAAAATGGTATAATCAAAGCTCGTGGCTATCGAGCTGGACAATTATTTAAAATGTTAATTAAAATTAAAGAGCCCACCGAACCGGTTATTAAAGAAGTCAATGTAACAACGAAAAATACTCTTCAAATTTGGCATGAGAAGTTGGGACATCAAAACTTTCGTCATATCAAGCAAATTTTGAAGCAAAACAATGTCAACTTCATTGACAATGATTTATTTTGTGGAGCGTGTATTGAGGGGAAACAGCATCGTAACAGTTTCCAACAACGGCAACAACGTGCGAATGAGCCAGGTGAGATCTTTCATGTTGACCTATGCGGGCCCATGGAGTATACCTCGTTGGGTGGAGCACGCTACTTCATGTGCTTCACGTGTGACTATACAAGACTTCGAATAGTTTATTTTCTGAAGGAAAAGACTCAAACGATGGAGAAAATAAATGAAGTAATAAAAATGGTGAAAACACAATGTGGACGTCCCATGAAGATACTTCAAAGCGATGGTGGCTTAGAATTCAACAACAGAGGCGTTAGGAATCTACTGAAAGAAAATGGTATTATATTTTCTGTTGTAAATCCTTACACGCCACAACAGAATGGTTGTGCAGAAAGAACCAACCGTACTGTTGTTGAACTTGCTCGGACAATGCTTATTTCTAAAAATTTATCTAAAGTTCTCTGGGCAGAAGCAGTAAATACTACTGTATATATCCTTAATCGAACAGGATCGAGTACTATTGAAGGTAAAACGCCATACGAATTATTTACTGGAAAGAAAGTGAATCTGAAGAATTTTCATATCTTTGGAACCGAATGCTATATGCACATACCAAAAGAAAAGAGGAAGAAATGGGACTCTACGGGTCATAAAGGTATATTTGTCGGGTATTCCGAAAATATTGATGGATTTCGAGTTTGGTTGAAAGAGGAAAATAAAATTGTTAGAAGCAGAGACGTCATTTTTCCTTCTGAGACAACTGACCAAACAATGGTACTATTTCCCGTGAAGACTGACACAGTAGAAGAGGTTGAAGAGTCTGCAAAAGCAACTGAAAAACTAAATTCTGTAATTATTGAAGAAGACACTTCGAATAATTCAGTTGAAGAATATAGACAACTTCGAGACAGAAGTAAAATCAAACCACCATCTCGGTTAGCTGAAATAATGCTTACAGAGATTGAAGAACCGAGAAATTATGACGAGGCTCTGAAGTCAGCTGATCGACTTCGCTGGAAGGCAGCGATGGGAGAAGAAATGGCTTCATTGGAGGAAAACTCAACTTGGTCATTAGTTGAGTTACCAATTGGAAGGAAAACTATATCAAATCGCTGGATATATCGTCTAAAGCGGGATGCTGAAGGTAAAGTAAATCGATACAAAGCTCGGCTTGTTGCACGAGGGTTTAGTCAAAGAGAGGGCATCGATTACAATGAGACCTTTAGTCCAGTGGCAAGATTTGATACTATAAGAGCCATTTTGAGTATTGCAGCTAGTGAACATTTGCAACTAGCCCAATTTGACGTGAAAACAGCCTTCTTAAATGGAATACTGGAAGAAGATATCTATATGGATCAACCCTTAGGGTTTGAAGATAGTACAAATCGCGTTTGTAAGCTGCAAAGAAGTTTATACGGGTTGAAGCAGTCCCCAAGATGCTGGAATAAGCGCTTCAAGGATGTACTACAAACTCTTGGACTCCATGACAGTACTGCCGATCCATGTCTCTTTTATAGAATAATGGGTGAAGAAAAACTCATCGTTGTACTCTACGTTGACGACGGACTTGTTGCAGCGAGCAAGAACGAAATTATTGAAGAATTTTTAGAGAATTTGAAAAAAAGAGTTCAAAATTACAGTTCAACCCATTGGATGTTTCTTGAATATTCTAATTAAACAATGTCATGATAATTCTATTTTCATCTCTCAGCGAATCTACACAGAAGAAATTCTTAAAAGATTTTGTATGGATAATGCAAATCCAGTCTGCATTCCAATGGAAAAATGCCATCTGAGTGAAGAAGGAAATGATAGAAAATTGACAAATGCACCATATCGCGAAGCTGTTGGAAGCATAATGTATCTGGGAGTCGCTACTCGCCCGGATATAGCGTTTGCTGTTAATTATGCATCACAATTCTTAGAACAGCCAGAAGAGAAGCATTGGATTTTGGTAAAGAGAATTTTAAAGTATCTGAAAGGAACAACAACACTAGGAATCAAATATGGTGCTTCGTCAGAAGGGGTTGAACTTGAAGCATACAGCGATGCTGATTATGCTAGTGATCAGAAGACACGTCGTTCAGTAAGTGGAATATTATGTAAATACAGTAATGGTGCCATTCTATGGAGTAGCAAAAGGCAACAGAGTATTTCACTTTCCACTACAGAGGCTGAATATGTAGCAGCAAGCGAAGCAACAAAGGACATAATTTGGATAAACCGACTCTTTGCTGAAATTTCGCCGCTGAAAACTGTTGCTGTACTTCGTGTGGATAATGAGAGCGCAATAAAACTGGCCAAGAACCATACATTTCACAAGCGTTCAAAACACATAGAAGTACGTTTTCATTTTATTCGGGAAAGAATTCAAGATGGACAGATGGATATCAAGCATGTCCCTGGTCAAAACCAGTTAGCAGATATCTTGACAAAACCAATTCCACGAGTGCGTTTTGAATATCTGCGATTAATGTTGGGAATGTCTTCCAATGAAATATAAAGTTTTAGGGGAAGTGTTAAAGTAAAAACTTTATATTCATTAAGTCACCATTGATAATATATTGTTTGTTATGATATATGATGTATCAAGTTGTCCGAGTTTAATCTGTCATATATATTTATATAATTTCTGTGTTCTTGTGTTCCAATTAAAGCATATTAACGTGTCTACGTCTTCTTTATTCTTCACATTAACACCGAGTATTAGCTTCCACTTGCCGTTACTGTCCCCATATACCTAGCTTCCCAATACTCTTCAACACTACCGAGTATTCTCTTTAACAGCTATCCCGGTATACCAGTAACTTTCCGACTCGCCGTGACTGTTCTTGCACACTATAGCTTCCCAATACTCGTCAACACTACCGAGTATTTACATCCACAGCTATCCCAATATACCAGTAACTTCCCGACTACCTACTCGACACCAACTGCATACGCTCACTACGATACTGCTGTGCTTCTCCAACTCACTAACACTCTATATGAACATCTCTATGTCTCTCCATGTAACTAACTAACTAACTGCACCAATGTAAGTGTCTGTCCGTCTTCACTAATGGAACTGCACTATGTAAGTCAACCCCCGATCACACAACTAATGTTGTGTGATCAGGGACTCAACTTCACTAACTAACTGTATGACTGTATGTAACTAACTAACTCTCGAGCATAGCTACGTCCCTTATATACAGCTCCCATTAATTTCTAGAACAGTCTAGAATATTCGAACACGTAATAACAATGAACACAAAAGGTTTAGTTGACCGGAAGTAATTAAACACGTCGCGACCAGTCTGTTTACATCGGCCGGCTACTAGCGCGATTACGTCACCGCTATAAATAGACACTCGCTTACAGTGGCGGCGACGGCGGGTGTCCCATGTTACAATATCTATAATTGAGGAGTTAACAGAAGCTGGAGTTACAAAATAGCGACAGTTTAATAATGACTCTTGATAAGTTTGGACGTCATATCGAGCATCATAAAACTAAAATATATACTAATAAAATAATACCTCTTATTTCAAGACAAATTAAAAATTTAGAATTAAATTGTATAAAGAAAATAAATATACTAAAAAATAATTTCCAAACAGAATTGTCTAAAGTGAAAAGTAATTTAAAATCCACCATTGTTATAAATTTAAAATTAAAACTAGAAGGTGATACTTATAATATAATAAACAGTTCTAATTTAACTTTTTATAATTTACCTTGTAAATGTAAAATTATTCAAATTAATATAAATAATCCAAAAGAGCGCCTAAACTATCGATTTAATAACGAACCCCGTATCTCAATAATAGTTGGTAAACAAGTTGTAAAGGGGGATAAATTGATAATATATCCCAGTCCTATGAGCTTAAGAACTAGTGAATTATTTATGGAAATTGCACTGGAAATACCTGTTAACTATGTCGAAAATTAAACGTGAAATTGTTGAAGAAATGCATAGACCAGCACGAGTGAACTTTTACAGAAGGCGTGTAATTACAAAAGGAATAGATGACTTATTTCAGGCTGATTTGGTTGAAATGATTGCTTATGCTAGAGTAAATAAAGGCTATCGCTACATTTTAGTTGTAATTCATATATTTTCCTAATTTTTGTGGACCAAGCCTATTCAAAACAAAACAGGTTCTGAAATTACATGAGCTATGAAAAGTATTTTGCTTAATAGCAATAAAATTCCGCAAAATTTACAAACTGATTTGGGAAAAGAATTTTATACGCAAAATTTTCAAAATTTAATGAATAAATATAATATTACTAGTACTAAAAAACATCTTTTGTTGAGCGAGTAAACCGTACTTTCAAATCAAGGATGTGGAAATCGTTTAGTTTACAAGGAACATATAATGGTTGAGTTTATTACCTAAACTTACGGAAAAGTATAATAATACAAAACACAGAACTATTGATATGAAACCTATTAATGTTAGTAAAAAGAATGAAAAATTACTTCTTGACAGTGTTTACAGTAATATTAAAATGGTTGGTAAAGCAAAATTTAAAGTGTGTGATTTTGTGCGAATAAGCAAATATAGAGGGGCTTTTGTGAAAGATTGTACTCCTAATTGATCTAATGAAATTTTTACAATACATTCGGTTCAATTAACCAATCCTATTACTTATATTTTTAAATATCAGTCTGGGCAAAGTATAAAAGGGGGATTTTATGATAATGAGTTACAAAAAGTAAAGTATCCTGGTGTATATCTTGTTGAAAATTTTTTAAAAAAGAAGGGTAATATGTTATTTGTTAAATGGCTTGGGTTCGATAATAAACATAATAGCTGGATAAGTAAAACTAATGTTGAATGAGAATTAAAAAGGTGGCGGGTTTATTTTTTCCACCAATTAAGTACAACAATAATAAATACAACTTGTATAAGATTCTACAGAGGTATTTGATTTATAAACATCAAAAAGTATAAATCACCCACTAATTGTTAATTCCAATGCTAACAAAGTTGAGAAATGTAAAAGTATTTAATATTTACATGATGAGCTGGGAACTTCATAAATATCCGCTCATGCAAAAAACACAGCGTCACTTCTGGGTTATCAAAACTATATCACAGTTGGAAACAACGCGTTTTGTCAACGTAAGTAATATTAAGTTGTATTTAAATTCTGATATGTATCCATATAATTTAAATTTAAATATTAAAAATAATCATTGGGCTATGTTATATGTAATGTACACTCAATTTCTGTTCTCTTACTATGAACGACCATGTGAGCCTATATTCACGCCTCATGAATTTATCAATACAGCACCGTTGGTAGTCATAGATTGTTCACATCAGAGTGAGACATTGGAGTCAGGTAATGTTGATATAAGATTGGAATTTGAGACAAATGAAAATGTATCTGAAAATACGACTGGATACTGTTTAATTATACGAGTACATGATAAAATAATTCATTATAATCCATTAATATATAATGTTAGTAATATGTAAATGAAAAAATTCTAAAAAAGAAGGGTGATTTGGTACTTATTGAATCAGAATTCAAAACGAAAAGACTTAATTCTCCAACAATTAAAAAAAAGTATAGGAGTAATAATATAACTCTTGTATAGAATTCTAGAAAAGCATTTATTTTCTGAACATTAAACAGTTTAAACATGACTGCTTGCATATCAGATTTATAATGCTTTTAAATATTTAAAACTGATGATTATGACATTCATATGTAAAGAAATTGCCGTTTTAAATATTGATACGAATTCATTTGATTTTTAATTATATTTGTTTCCTTATTCTATCTCTGATTTGAATACTAAAAGTTAAAAAAATATCATCATTTAGAATGGATTTCAGGTGATATGAATTCTAGTCTTTAAAGAATATTGTCCAAGGTCCAAGGTTTAGTGGTGCTTGCAAAATTTATGTTAAAAAATCTGATAAAATTAAATGGTTGAATAATATATCTTAGGTTTGCATAAATTAAAATTCTTAGCATTGAATGTTTTCATGTCCTCGATAAAAAGAATTAGATTAATCGTTTGAATTAAATTTATGTAAATCACATACTCAAAACTGTGCATTAAGAAATGTATGGCATCATTTAAATAATTTAATTATTGTCGAATTTTGGATTTTATGTTACCAGAAGAAATATTCTGTTTACCTATGGAGTTTATTATGGTTTGCACCCTACTTAAAATTTATGGCAAATATTGTAAATTTGAGAAGGAATTCCAGAACAATTACAGGCATTGCACTAATAACCCGCTAATTTCACCAATGGTAACCAAGTCGGGGATGTGTATCCCATAAAAAAGTATTGTATTAAATGTAATAAACAATTTCATGTAATATGAATTGTAACGAAATAAGATTAAAAATAAATTTGAATTTAAAATATTTCTTTTTTTATTTTTGAGTAACCCCATATCCACATTCCTGGTTTCTAGCTCGTTTTTGTTTATCAACTTTTCAAACCACATATTCTTTGCTGCTACACACAAGTTTTTAATATTATATTATATTATAAACTATATTTAAATATAAAACACATTCCCAATACTAATCAATATACCAATTACCAATTCACAATTCCCAATCTCTTAGGTTAGAAGTTTTTGTGGTATATTAGAAAAAACACTAACCGTAACAAAACAACTTTATCATATTAACTTTCCTGCTGGTGTTAACATGTATAATATCGTGGTTAATTAAAATAAAAGTCATAACCCCAGTAAACAACTTTATCGTATTAAGTTTCCTGCATGTGTTAATATGTAAATGATTACAAGTATTTGTGGTTAATTAGAAAAAACCATACCGAAACAAAACAACTTTATCATATCAAATATCCTGTAGGTGTTGGCAAGTATAATATTGTGGTTAATTAAAACAAAAACTCTAACCGCAGTAAACAACTTTATCATATTAAGTTTCCTGCATATATTATCAAATATTATATTGTGGTTAATTAGATAAATCCTTCAGCCACAGTAAACAACTTTATCTTATATTGCTGTTATAATTATTTCTATTTTTAATAAGTTTAAACCGCAACAGAACAACCTTATCATCTTAAATTTCCGGCACGTGTTAATATGTAAAAAATTACAAGTTTTTGTGGTAATTGCTAACTCCAATGGTGACCAAGTCGGGAATGTGTACCCCATTAAAAAGTATTGTATTGAATTGTAGCCTATGTTATTAATACAAAGCCGGGAAACATTACAATATGTCAAAAAAACTCTAGTTCCAAATACGCCGTTTTGGCGTGACTTATTCTCGTTGTCATTTGCATGCATTATAAATAATATTATAATAATATAATATAATATAAATATAGATAAATCAAAAATTACTTATATTTGCATTTGTTGTTTTTTTTATTCGTTTATATTTTTGACAAACCGTATAACAACGTTATAACCATTTTTTACATATGTCCAAGTGACAAATAATTGAATATTTTCAAAAATTATAACCGCTAAATTGATTTTCTAACAGCCTAAAAATGTCTTTTAAATGACAGCAAAAATAAATCGCACCCGCATCACTGGTTTTGAAACAAGAGCTTTTGGCCAGATTTTGAAACAAAATTTGAGTTGTTTCCCGGCCTTCTATTAATAACGTAGGCTACCATTGAATATAATAAACAATTTTGTGTTATATGAATTGTAATAAAATAAAATTAAAAATATATTTCAATTTAAAATATTTATTTTTATTTTTTACGCAACCGTACACACTCCAAAAACTAAAACACATAACACAACGCCATCTAGGCGTCGAATTCCAATTCCAGATTCTAGATTCAGATTCCAGATCCAGATTCCAATTGCGAATCCGAATCCAAATTCCAAACCCTTATCCCCCAACCCCAATTCAAACCTCAACCCTCATCCCAAATTTTGGGGTTGGTCATTAAACATTGGGGTTAACCGTTAAGGGGTGCATGCAAGAACAGATACAAACTACCAGAATCTGCTGAAAAATCTGGGCCGCTGCAAGAAGTCGATGGCACATGCCATTGAACTCGATTGAGACCGGAAGTTGGTCCCCGTACCCCTACAGTATATCTACTTATCATTTTTTGTAAATCTTTCTTTTAATTCAATTATAATTTTATCTAGTATAGGGATGTATAACTTTAGTTAGTTTGACAAGATCTTTCTCATTTTTTTCTTCTATGTCTACAGAATCATCTATTTAACATTCTACTATAAACTCTTGTAACCTTTTTGGAATGATTTCATTCTTTTTGGTTTGTCAAAAAAGTCTGTTTTATCTAAACCAAGAGACAAAAAAATATTATTTGCAGATTTCCATATAGAATTCCATTCATTATAATTGTTTCGGAAGTTTTGAGATTCATTAATTGTTTCTTGAACTAAATTTAAACCTTTTACATAATTCATATCAGGGGATTCGAGATAATTAGATACAGTTGTAACTAATTTTAAATTTTTTATAAAAATAAGCAGTAAAACAATAAATTCTTTATCAATTTGTAAAAGTAAACCTTTTGCTTCACATCTTCTATCCTTTTTAGAAATAAGATTGTCTAATGTTACAAAAATAGATTTAATTGTTTCTAAAACAGTCTCGCATGCTCTGAACTGAACAGTCCATCGCGTATCACATATCCTTTTTAATTCTCGAGCCTGTTTTGTAGGATAAATTTGTTTTTGCGTATTTAAAAATAGAGGATGAATTGTAGAGTTGGACACAAATGTATATAATTTTTCAAGATAAGAAAAAAATAGCAGACTTTTTCAAATGTTTGCAACAATTAACAACAATTAAATTTAAATTATGGTTAAAACATAGAATATATACTGCTAGCGGAACAATACTTTTAATATGATTTTGCACGCCACCTAAATGACCACTCATTACAGCAGCACCATCGTATCCTTGTGCTATACAATTGCTTAATGAAATATTATTTTCATCTGATATTGTTTTTATATAATTTGCAAAACTAGCAGCATCTAGCATACCGTTTGCACTTTTAAACCTTAAAAACCTCTCCTGAATTGCATTTTGCTGCAAATACCGGACTATAACAGTTATTTGTTCATCTTTACTCAGGTGACGCCTGGTAAACGCCCGCACGGTGCAAATATTTCATCATTACCGCATCTGTGTACAAAGCAGATTGGCACACCCAGCAATGGGTAATAAGCCGTGATGATATATTTATATATTTATTTATTTTTCTTTACTCAAGACTTTTGTTTCGTCAGACATTATTGCAAAAAATTTTGATTCTTTTACATCGTCTGAATTTTTTCACGTACAATGGTCGCCATAATAGAAATTAATAAATTTTGGATATCATGATGTAGGTATTTAGCATTCTTCGAACTATCCTGTTACTTTCTTTGTACAATGGTCTCATGTTTACTTATCAATAACATTAATTCTCTTAAATTAGCTTTATTTAAACTTAAAACACTTTCATCATGACCACGTTGAGCAATATCTTGCGTACATGTAAATAATAAACACTCACATAAAGTTTTGATGTAGTGTCTGTTTTCTTTAATTTCATTTTGGTATTGATCATTCACCATTTGTTCAATATTTGTTTTCTGTTTCTTTAATTTCATATAATTTACATATTTTATAACACACATTTTATGTTGTTCAGATTTGTCATGTTTTACTAGTCCTTTACTTGAATCAAGTGCATTTTTCCAGTGGCGAAACCCTTCATTCACAAAAATGATTGCTTGATTTACACCATGGAAAAATCGGCAGTATAAACAAAAAACACTGTCTTTTAAAACACTATACTCCAACCATATAAATTTTTTAAACCACGTTGATTTAAAGCTTCTCATTCTTTCACCTTGTTTAACTTTTGGATACTGCGATAGTATCGGCTGACGTGGTCCTTCTTCAGGAGTCTGTGACAAGTCGGTAGGTCCAGAAACAGTAAGAATTGTTTGTTCTGGTTCAGGTCTCACTGTTGGTGTATGTACGCCAGTTTCATTATCATCAGTTATATCATCCTCACTAGTTTTATTTTCACAAGAACTAGACTCACTATCACTTTCTTCAGTAGCACTTAAGTTACAAGATGTCACCATTTCATTCGTTTTTAATATATTTTCTAAATTACTGCTTGTACTGCCGATACTGGTCGAAGGCAGGAAAGTATCAGTTTTTTACCTTCCGTCACCTTTAGGTAAGGAAGGTATTGTCTTTGGTCAAAAAATTCGATGATGAGTTTTTACTCAATAAGCACGTTTTAGAGTCCCTAGAATACGAATTTACTATTTTTACGATGATGTCTGTATGTATGTGTGTGTGTGCGTGCGTGCGTGCGTGTGTGTGTGTGTGTGTGTGTGTGTGTGTGTGCGTGTGCGTGTGCGTGTGCGTGTGCGTGTGCGTGTGTGTGTGTGTGTGTGTGTGTGTGTGGATGTGTGTGGATGTGTGTGTGTGGATGTGTGTGTGTAACAAAATTTTCGTCTGCGATAACTAATACTACAGTTACAAAAATTATAATTTTTTCGTATACTTCTTCGTTACATCCATAGGAAGAGCTGATTAGATTTTGGTTACAATTGGTCAACCGGAAGTACCATCATTTGAAGATTTTAACAGTTTTTCTTGAAAAAACTATGTTAAATATAATTTTTTCACATTTGATGTTATTATAAATATTACAGAATATTTTATTCTCTATACGATTTGACTGCATTTTATACTTAATATTAAATGGATATTGAGTTAAAAAATTATAAAGAAATTAAATTTCATAAAGTAGCCATACCTGTGGTAACAACTACTATATTAAGAAAATTCTGATTGAAAGATGTCAGTGTCAAGTGAAATTGACATAGTGTGTCTGTTTTATAATTTTACTGGAAATATAGGATCTATTGCTTTCTCTATGGAATTTGTATAAAATACATACAACTGCTTTAAGATAATTTACAAGAAATAATAATAATAAATCTTTTTTTTCTGCAGATACATTACACTGTATATAGAAAACGTCACAAAATAATAATTTTCTGTATGAAATTTGCATAAAATACATGCAACTGCCGGAAGCTAATGTACAAGAAATAGAATATTTAATTTAGCAAGGAACTTTCCGTATGAAATTTGTACAAAATATATAGAACTGACGGAAGGTAATGTGCTGGCCACATCAGATTTTTTTTATCTGATTCTGACAAAAAATATTTTTTAATATTATTTGTGCGCTTCATATTTATTTTTACTTTATTCTTTAACCACAAAATAACGAATGAGCATTGAGATTTTCATCACTCGTATAAATACCAAAATTTGTAAAACATGTTTGAACTTGCTAACTATGCACGTGGACGAGTAAGTAAAGTATAGAACAATCTTAACAAGTAATTACAAGTTCATTGCATCGCTATCGGACTCGCACAATTAATTTGACAAGTTTGGACAAGTTCGGCAGCGCGTTTATTATAACACCAATCAATAATAATCATGGTTAAATGCAGATAGAGATTTTTAGATACATGTGCATTGATGCAAAAAAATTATGCTGTATAACAATGTTTTTTTGTGTTTCTTTCAGTGTTTCTGTCTTTTTTAAATGTTAAGATGTTAAAAGCAATATTACTAGCAAAAACTTTTAGATTGACACTAAAAGTCAGGGGAGGGGTGTCTTGTGGTGGACGACCTCCTACTGGAACTGAACAAAAGAGGCTATACAACCATCGGCTATGCAGATGATGTAATGTAACCATACTAGTAACAGGGAAATTTGAGGAAACAGTATCAGGAATGATGCAAGGAGCCTTGAATTATGTTGAAAAATGGTGCAAAAAGGAGGGATTGCCAGTAAACCCGACAAAAACAAATATGGTACTGTTCAAAAGGAAATACAAACTCGATGGGCTAAAGCAGATATATTTGTATTGGAAGAACATCGAGATGAGGTGAAGTATTTAGGAGTAATTCTAGATAGAAGACTTACTTTTAAATCTCATGTGGATAAAGTTACAAACAAAGCCATAAGATCCCTATGGGCCTGCCGGCGTATGTTTGGGAAAACCTGGGGCATATCTCCCGCGATGATTTACTTGATTTACTCCATATTGATCGAGCCAGTTATAGAGTATGCAAGCCTGGCCTGGTGCAAAGAACAGATATAGAGCACTGCAAAGACACACTACACAAAATGCAACGACTAGCCTGTTTAGAAATCACTGGAGCTATGTCAACCACACCAACAGGGGCTATGGAAACTCTGCTAAACATACCTCCGCTACACTTAATAGTAAAGGCGAGGGCAGTTAGCGGAGCTTACAGAAAGAGAAGTCACTCGAGAGAGGATAAATAGAGAGATGAGAGATGGTCGAACCAAAATCTTCAGACATAAAAAACAACTCCATCCTTCAAATGGTGCCAGACCGGACCAGCAAAGAGTTTACATCAATAAAACCTACAGGGTAGAAATACCCGCAAGGGAGGCATAGGCACATGTAAATAGTCCGGTGGAAAAAGATGACATAGTCATGTATACAGACGGATCCAAAACACCAAATGGAATCGGAGCAGGAATACATGGAGCTAAAGGCCTAAAGCACAATCAGTTGATTGGACTCGGAACTTATACGACAGTATTCCATGCAATTTTAACCTGCGCCAAATTACTACTAGAGAGCCACATTAGCAACAGAAGAATCTCTACAGTAACAGACAGCCAAGCCGCACTAAAAGAACTAGAATCTTGTGAGACAGAATCTGGACTTGTTATAGAGTGCATCCATAGATTAAATGCACTAGGAGCGAGGAACGAATTGAAATTCATATGGGTACCCGGGCATTCAGAGATCAAAGGAAACCAGGTAGCAGATAGTCTGGCTAAGAAGGGGACAAGTTTTCCGTTCACAGGACCTTATATGTGTAAAAGATTTAGATCTGAAGAAAACCCTGGAGTTTATTAAATAAACAGGACTCCTAGAATAGGAGTAAATCTGGAGGGTACAATAGATCTACAGGTCGCAGTACAGTAGCGGCAGCACGCACTTTAGAATTCTATCGTAGAAAACTTTTACAAATCTTGGTAGCATGCACATTAGAATTCTATATTCGCTTTTTGTTTCGGGAATGTTCGGGTTTTGTACTATTGGAAAAAAAACATCGTATTGACCAACTTAAAATATTTGTTTAAATAAAAATATAAATTGGCTTTGAATTGAATTGTGTCAAAATAATTGACATTGTAGTTGACATTTTGTGAATTATTTTATAAAAAATGTTACCTGTACAATTTTTTGCCGCTTTTGAACAAATGGAGAACGGTAGAAGAGAGCAAATTCGTCGACAAAATATAGAAAGAAGAAATTTAAGGGATTCCAGCGACCCATTTTCATTAAATGAAACTCTTTTTATTAGTACCTTCAGGTTAAATAAAGAAATGGTGCGGTATTTGATAATAGAGTTGGTGCTCCACATGTCATCATCAAACCATTTAAATGCTGTGCGCCCCGATGTTAAAATATTTACCGCATTAAATTTTTTTTGCTACGGGTGGTTATCAAAAACAAGTTGGACAAAATTTTATGTTATCTGTTTCGCAACGATCCGTTAGTAATTATCTAGAAGTTGTAAGTTTTTTAATTGTAAACCATTTAACTAGACGTTTCATAAAATTCCCAAGAGTAATAGAAGAAAAACAAACCATTAAAAGTACTTTCATGCAACACACGGTTTCCCGGTGCTATTGATTGTACCCATATTGCTATTATAGCACCAGCCGAAGAACATACTTACTTATCCGGTCCTCTTCCACCTTTCAGTGTAGAGGATTTGGAGTTAAGTTTTTATCTTTGTTACAAAAGTCTTTCCACTTTTTTCTGTCTTTGGCTAACTTCATGGCACTATCCCAGTCACTATTGTTTTTATTAAGAACACTGACTATTTGTTTGTTCCACGATTTCCTAGGACATCCTCTTCCTTTCTTTTTAACTTGTACCGACCACACTTGTTTCGCAGTTCTTGAGTCAGACATCCTCACCATATGACCCCACCAAGTAAGCTGTCTCCTTTCAATTTTACTCTCCAGAGAATCTACTCCCAACTGTCGTCTAATTGTTTCATTTCTGAGTTTATCATGTTTTGTTACACCCAAGATTCTTCTTAAAAATTTCATCTCACATGATCTCAACATAGATTTATGCCTATCGGTCAGATTCCAGGATTCTGCTCCATATATAAGAACTGGTACAAAAACCGTATTATATACTTTAACTTTCGTTCTCTTACTAACTTCCTTTTTATTAATAAATGACCGTAACAATGAGAAGTAAACCTTATTTGCACATTTTATTCGATTATTAATCTCCATGTCCATATATCCATCGCTTTGGATCATTGATCCAAGATACTTTATGGTTTCCACTTGTTTTAGCGTGTCGTCTCCGATTTTAATCTGAGCCTCTACTCCCTCTTTGCCCAACACCATTATTTGAGTCTTCTTTAAATTTATCTGCATATTATATTTATCCAATTCTTGTTTCCAGTGTTCTAAATTTTGTCGTAGAATTTTCTTAGTTGATGCGCTTAATATGAGATCGTCAGCATACATTAGTTCTTTAATTATAACCGGTTGTAAGTTTCTATAACCTATTGCTACTCCTTTAGTCTTACTCTTCACTGCTTTCGTTACTTCATCCATTGTTACAATAAATAAAAGTGGACTTAATATACTTCCTTGTCTTACACCTTTTCTTGTTACAAAAGTATCTGTACAGTCATGGGCGCCCGCAGACTTTTTTACAAGGTGGGTCGAAATTTTTGTTGTAAGGGAAAAATGCGCCGCAGGCGAATTTTTAATAATTTTCAAGGTCAAACGTGTTTTAATGCAAAGTAAGATAATATAGAGTTCTTTACAATCAAGCAAATTTAACAAACTCTTAAAAAAATTAAATCAATATTTTATGACGAAAATGCGTATGTACGCTCTAAAAGCGTAGAATTGCCCCTTCTACTAGGCTTTATGATGCGAGATGCGAGCATAAGCAATAACTACAGAAACAGACAATCTGAAAATACAATGTTGCATTAAATTAAAATATTATATTACTGAGTAACAATATAAATATTCTATTGAACTGCTCAAAATAAAATGTATAATAATTAAATGTTAATTAAATCGCGCTCCTCACAAAATACGGCAACCCTAATCATACCTACCTAGGTACTTTTAATATAAATAAGTATGCAATGTCTATTCATTATTTACTCCAGCTTGGGTATCTTCTAACTTTGGCTCGATTAAAACCCTCAACCTCTTTTCCAGTACCCTTTTATATATTTTACTGGCTACACGTAGCAACGAAATACCTCTATAATTTTCGTATACCATTTTGTCTCCTCGCTTATGTAACGGCATTACAATAGCTGTTTCTCAGTTACTTGGAATTTTCTTGTCTTGCAAGCATTTATTTAAAAATTTTCGTAAGACTTATTCACCTTCTTCTCCCATTTTCTTTAACATTTCGGGTTTAATACAATCTATGCCTGCGGCCTTTCCGTTTTTTATTAACCTTAATGCATTTTTAACTTCTTCTACTGATATTTCGTCGTCGATGTCTCTATTTGTATCTAAATCTTCTCCATTTTCTTCTTTCTTAATTGATTCTCTTGTTTCGGTATCATCCTTCCCCTCTAGAATATCACAAAAATACTCCTTCCATCTTTCCTTTATATCTACGTCCTTATTCAATAATTTACCACTTTTGTCTTTAATCCAATAAACGGTTGAACCTTTCTCTTGCCTCAGCCCTTTTAGCATCGTGTACAGTTTTTTTCCGTTCCCTTCTCCTCCAGTTTCTAATTCTTCGCCAAACTTCTCCCATGACTCAAATTTTGCTTTTCGTACTGTATCCTTAACTTTCTTTCTTTGCTTTTGGTATCTACCGTAATCTTCCGGCGCCTTTGTAATGAGATATTTTTGCCAGTAGTCTTTTTTAATTTTAATTTCTGTTTTTACCTCACTGTTCCACCAAGGAGTCTGTTTTCTCTTATTTGATCTCTTGATCACACCACAAACCTTTTCCGCTGCTTTCGTTATTGCTTCTTTAAAACCATTCCACATTCTTTCTAGGTCGTTCGATGTCAAGCAACTTATTCTTGACTCCAACTCTTTCCGCACCTCGATTTGATACTGCTCCTCGTATTCTTTCTCCATTAATTTATAACTTCTTATATTATTAAACTCTACCTTATCTGTGAAGGCTGGCATCTTTTCTTTTTCCTTCCACTTTAGTTTTGCTTCGACCAGAAAATGATCGCTTCCTATTTCGTATTGTCGTTTTACTCTGACATCTTTAACTTTCTTACGGTCCGACTTTTTCATTAGTAGCAGATCAATTATCGACTTTTCATTTCTGCTTTCTACCACTCTTGTATATTTATGTATATTAGCATGTTCAAAGAAGGTATTCGCTACAAATAGATCATTCACTATACAGAAATCAATTATTTTTTTTCCATTTGAGTTTAACGTTTCTTCTCCATATCTTCCAACTGTTTTTTCTGAAGTTATCTCGTTATTATCTACCCTACCATTCAAATCCCCTCCTATAATAAAAGTGTTTTTGATGTTATCTAACTGATCTTGTAAACACGCCCAAAATGCATCCTTTTCTGGTATTTTATCAGATTCGTTTGGAGCGGACACTATAATTATCGTCACCATATTGTTTTCTGATATTTTATAGTGAATATTCATTATTCTTTCGTTGATGAAATCCCAACTTTTGACTCTATTTAAATTTTCTCTCTTAACAAGACATGCTACACCAGCTTGCCCCCAAATATGTTTTTCTACTCCAGAATAAAATAATCCATGGCCGCCGCTAACTATTTTAAATCCTTTGCCTTTTAATTTCGTTTCTGTAACAAGCAATATTTGTAGATTCCCATTATTGAATTCTTCAATTAATTCTTCTTCTTTATTCGCTATTCCTCTAATATTCCATATACCTAATTTCCCATCTTTCAATCCGTTTCCTTTAATCGTTGTCCTTATCTTTGCCGGGGTCATAACCTTAGTTATCTTAATTGATGGCACTAGTTTTTTGACTCCACTACTCCGTTTTCCTGTTTATCCCAAATGTAGACAATATCGTTGATTGTTATTTTCTGATAACCAATTTTAATATTAGTATTTTTCCCTTTAGCCTTCTCCTCTTTTGCAATGCTCCTAATTTCCTTTTGAATTTTTCTTTCTTCCCAAGTGAGGTCATTTTCTATATAAATCTTAGTGCCTTTTAATTTGTTTTTGGCTTCCATAATCCTTTGTTTCTCATCCCAAGATGCAAATTCTACCTTAATAAGTTCGTTCTCCGTGTTGTTATATAATGTTGTTACTTGTTTAATATCAGTTTCAGCTTCAAGGTTTTCTTTAAGCCATCCCGTAACTTGCTCTTTTGTATTTTGAGTTAATTTTAAACCTTTAATTACAATGTTAATATTTCTTTTTCGTTTTTCTTCCTTTTCCATATTCCTCTCTAGATTATCTATTCTATCTATAAGGATTTTCTTTTTTTTTCTTCCATAATAATTCCTTCCTATCCATTTCCAACTTTATATTATTTATCTCTTGTTTCAATTCTTTCGTGTTATCATCCATTTTCTGCAGCATGGTTTGCATCATTGCTTTTAATTCTTCCATATCTTCTTCTTTGACAAGCTGCTCTTCCGCTAATACTTCACTATCTTTCTGGATTTCTAGTTCGTCGTCTTGTATAGTGATCCTTTCTCGATCTCTCTGTTCTGGAGTACGTAACACGTTTTTACTTCTTCTAAATATATTCTCGTATACTAATTCTTCGTTTTCCTGTTTTCTTTTGCTCATACCAAAATTTTATACGAACGCTAAGGCTTATATTTTTACACTAGTGGCAACACTGAGTTTAAATATTTGCTAGCACCGAGCGCGCTTTCATCTCTGCGCACAATACTCCCACTACACCCACCACTACGAACAACTGGGCTGCCAGTGCCAAACGACTGATGCACGAATGTCAAACTTGTACCACAGATTTTCACTATCACTTTAAATTGTACAAATCATTTATCTGATGAGGGAAAGCGTAGACTTTATCACTAATACCCAATAATTGTATACACCCGAATATTCGCGAATAAAATTAAACCGTAGCCATCTAGTGGCAAAATAAGAACTATTTATTGTCGTACTTCACTGAAAACGCTACTTGGGGTAGTGTTATTTTATTTGGTTGTTGTTTGTGAACAGTAAGCCTTTGTTTTATTATTTCTATTTTACGTGTTCATTGGCTACTTCAATACATAGGTATTGACCAAAATCAGACTTTTTGAAGACTACTTTCCAGTTTAAATCTGTTTCATCCCTAACCTGTTTTACACTTTCCTATTTAACGACTGTTAGTTTCCTGATTCTTTCTTCATTTACTCTATTTTCAACTTAAAATTCCTTGAAGAATTATTGGAATTTAAAAATTTAAATAATTCTCTTTATGAGAGATGAATATTATTTCCCAAGAACATAGTCACATTTATCTGCAACTAAACAAATTTTGAAACGTCCATCCACAAAATTGAAATAATAACATTGAAACTTAATCTTCAAACTTATCAGTAAGTAATCTAAAACCTGCCTAAATATTTTAATAATAGAATAAAACATTTTTGAAAACTGCGTTTATAACATGTAAACAAGCACGTTTGAAAATGACAATACGATAATCATCCGACATCTTGGTTGATAACAGCGCCGCCACCGGTGATTTTATTCGCGAATAACACTATTACTTCCACTACAGCGATAAGTCCCGGGAACACGAGATTTTTATCAGCTACAATGAAAGTATGACTGCATGCACCAGGTAATAGAACTCAACCAATAGAAGAACATAATTATATTAATAGAAAAGGATATCATTCCAAAAATGTTCAAATAGTAATTGATTTTTTTCTATTATACTATAATGTACATAAAATTAACATAAATCTTATTACTGCAGATATGCGATTACGATCTCCGGATTTTAAATATCAATCCGCGGTATGCTGGTGCGACGCATGATGCGTTTATCTGGAGAAACTCAAATGTACGGCAAGAACTTGAAAATTGTCACTTGCAAGGTGATCGTAATTCATGGTTACTAGGGGATTCGGGTTACCCTGAGGAACCATGGCTCATGACTCCGGTCATAAATGCCATAGTTGGAACTCCTGAAGATCGGTACAACAGAAGACACTCTTCTGCGCGAAACTGCATCGAAAGATGCAACGGCGTATTAAAAACAAAATTTCGTTGCTTGCTGGGTGAAAGAGTACTTCGTTATGGTCCTGAAAAGACGGGTTTCATCATTATTGCTTGTGCTATTTTGCACAATTTATGTATTAATGCACGATTAAACTTAAACGAAGATCCTGTGGTTGAGCACCCTGATGACGATCACGTTGTATTACCACCACTTGTACGTGGAAACAATATAGGTTTCAATTCAAGGAATGATTTAATTGAACGATATTTTCGTTAAATTATATATTATTGCACTTCAAAAATAAACAAATTTCAAATATTTTATGTTTAATTTTATTAAACAAACAATAACTAAGAAAGTAACAAATATTAAGAACTAATGTTTTTACATCTAAGTTATAAATAAATAAATAAATACTACAAGAATAAAAGTAAACTAAGAAAAAGAAAGCATATTAACGTAATTAATATTATCTAAACTCATTTTTCTAATAAATCTAAAAGTCTTGTAAAATTATTGTTGAAGTTCGACAAATTATCATTAATTTAGTTTAAAACACCCAGCACTTCATCATTCATAGCTTTTAAATTTTCTGCAACTTTCGACTTCTCGCTTCTTTTTAAGGGCGACTGATGCTCGTTCCGCTCATCACTAATACAGCAAAGTCTTTTTGATGCTGGAGTAAGGGAAGAAGTGCATCCATCAGCAGTCCTCTTATTATTAATTACGTTGCTTTCTCTATTTTCATTGACCGTATTACTAAAATTTGGAAAAGAATCTGATAGAAGGCCGGATCGAATTTCAAAAGGATCTGTTTCTTGATTAAAACAAATGTTTGCAACCAAGGTTGAAATTGTACTTGTTGATGTACCCATTCCCACTTCAGGTACATTTTTATCTTTTGATAGAATTCTAAAGTGCGTACTGCCACTACAGGAATCCATAGGAGACCACGTAATATAATATAATATTTTTTTTGCATTCGTGGCGCACTTATTATAGTCATATTTAAATCTAATATAAAATATATTATAGATTTTTCTCGAAAAATTCGTAATGTGATGGCAAGAAACGATTATATCGCTGAATTCAGAATTAATTTCTCTAGCGAATAAGTAAATAAAAAACGTATGTTCCTATTTAAAATAAAAAATTGAGGTCCCATATTTTGAGAACCGCTGATATAAATTTATGTGTGCCGATATCAGTAGTTTTATAATTCAAAATGACACAATTTTGCTCATTTAACCAAACTCGTATCTCTTCAAATAAAAAAGTTACCAATTAGCCGAGTCAATAAAGGTTTTTACTTCTAAACCCACAAAAAAAGATCCGATTTTAATTATGTTTTTTTAAAATGTTTGTTATATTTAATAATTCAAAATCAGAAACATTTCAGCTGGAGCGCTCAATCATTTATAGAGGATGTCTGGATTTTGAAAGCCACCATTGGGGTCTCGGGAACTATAAGAGATACGACTTCAGTTAGATGGGACTTGTGGTGCGCCTTTGGGAGGCCATTTTAGATGTGCTTTTGTTTTGCCAAAAATTCTCATAGGTTTCTAAATAATGGGGGAGTACTGAAGTAGGTCGAATTTTTTCATTTTGAAATTATTCCTAAACTATCAGTAATCGAGAAAAATGTTTCAAATAGAAAAATTAGATAATTTTATTGTCTATCCAGTGGTGTACGAAAATAATTTTCCTATCGGCAAATTTTCGAGATATAACACAAATTTACATTTTTTTAATGGAGGCCATATTTGATTATTACTTTAAGAAAATACTTATTTTTTTGCTTTCGATTAGTATAAAGCTTATTGTATTTTAAATATGTTTCATCTTTCACATCATAGATTTTTCGCAATTTTTTTTATAATATTGTATTGCTAAGTAGTATAAAATATTATGGAATAAAATGTTTTTTGTAGTATGTACTTTCTATATTTATGTATAACTACAGGCTTACCGTTCCGATATCGGAAAACCCCAATACTCAGATCTGGGTACAATTTTTTTTTTCTTTCGTAATATGCTTAAGATTGGTCTAATATAGTCGAGTCAATGAAGCGGATAAAACATTAAATCTTCTAAACCCTCAAAACAGATGCGATTTTCATGAATTTATTTTTAAATGTTTGTTATATTTATTTATTCGAAATTAGAAACATTCAAGCAGGGGCGCTCAATTATTTATATAGGATGTCCGGATTTTGAGGGACATTATTGAGATCTCGGGAACTATAAGAGATGCGACTTCAGTTATATGGGACATGTGGTGCGCGTTTGTAATCATTTTATATCCTTACATAATGAAAATATTGAGAAAAATTCAATTAAGATTTAAATAAATTTTATTTTTATAGATATTTTTCAGTAGGCCATGTATGAAAAACAATACCTGATATTTGTCAATTTGAATTATTTAGTGTATAATAATTCTTATTGTTGTGGATAGAACACTATTTATAAGGTAATTAACAAATATTTGTTTTACTTTAATTTAAGCTCAATTGTTTTTCATACATAGCTTACTGTATAATAACTATAAAAATAAAATTTATTTAAATCTTAATTTAATTTTTCTCAATATTTTTATTATGTAAGGATATAAAATAATTACATGGTTGATTTCAGAAAAAATACTGTACCGAATGGGCCTAAAAAATATATGCCATCCCATGTAAGCAAATATAACTTTGTGTTGTAAAAATATTTTATTCTATAATGGGATACCCCCCTTGGTTTACTACAACTTTATTTTATAATATTTTTTTGGTATCTCTAATAAATTCCGAGAAAAATCGCGTTTTCTAGTTTCGTCTACAGCCTGTATATATAAATGTTATAAATGACGATTAAATGTTAACGCTAAATATAAGAATATTATATCAACAATATTTCTTAATAACTTTTTCTCGAAATCGCATATTTTTTTTAGCATAATTAAATGCAGTAGCAATAGCTATGAAAAATTTTGTTTTAGCAATTGACAGTCCTGTCAGTTGTTGCAATTAAATTTTGACATTAGTAATAAACTTGTTTATCAGGTAAAATTCTGTCAAAATGCTTACGTTTACAAATAGCGAGTACACAGACATTGTAATTACTTACCTATGGTATATTTATTCGTATCTTTACTACATTTTAATTTGTGGTTGATATAAAGACAGTGTTATAGAGTTGCCAACGCATTTAGACGGAGCGTGTCCAAATCATACTGTTCCTAATATTCGCACATTTGTTAATCTTGTACATCTTTATTACAATACGAAGTGTTACATATGACAATTTTAAATAAAGCAACAGTTGTATCCATATCATGCGCAAAAAGATCAATGTTTTTAGCAGACTTCGATTTTGGGAATGGCTCATAATGTTCATTAATGAGACTGAATTTACTTGGGAAGGTGTATTTATTATGCACAAAACACATTTCAACAGACGAAAATGCTGTAGAAATTTTCATTAAAAAATATTTGGGAGGGAACAATAAATGGACGACTAATTATTGGTACTCATGTACCTCGTTTAAATGGACAAAAGTTTGTACTTACATTTTCTGAATAACGTATTTAAATTTTATGATTTGTCGAATATAAATAATCATCTCATAACCTAATAACTATGCTTTTGCTCTTCCTCGATACCTCTTACCCCTCGTTCCTCCTTGTCTTCCTCTATTCACAGGTGATACAAGCCTGGTTTAATTCACAACTTTTTAATTTTGTTATCCAAAATGTAAATTTCTTTATTTTAAAAATTGTACTATTACGAATTAATTAATAATAAATGTTATTTCCGTTGATTCGTTTATTAATTACTGTGACTGCAAGTGTAACCGATAACCGATAATTTTTGAACTGTTTGTATCCCACTTGAATACGACAGCTGACGACAGCAGCTATTTATTCTCCATGAGCGGGTATCGAAATATGCAGCAAATCTTTAAAGAATTTTAACTCAAAATCTAAAAGACTTAGAAAAAAAAGTTATTAAGAAATATTGTTGCTCTCGTCGAGTTACATTACTGGTTAAATTTAATGCACTTATTTCATTTACACCCTGTACACAGTATTAATACAAAAAAATAACAAATCTAGATGACCGTCGCCTGGCCCAACCCGGTCACGCGGAATCCTCCTCCACGCCGTGATTATTTCTACAAAAGAATTAACACATGAGAAATATTTAGTGAGGAGGCAATAATTCACAAAAGGTACAGGCATTGATACACCGTACACACATGTTGGCAACTACGGGCAGTACCGCTAGTTACTACGAAACCTCTGCCGCTTCGGTGGTGAAATATGTAATATAAATATATTCCGTAATTTCATTATGTATTTATATCTAAGTTAGTACTTACATATTTGTATTTAGGTTTTATATTTACATTTAGGTTAGTTTCCCGCCTTACACGAATAAGCTGCTTTTTATTGCTAGTGAGCCAGATTTGATCAATTATCCAGTAATTTTATGCCGATATTTATTTATTCCGCTAGTTTGTGGGCATAATCCAAAACGAAGGGCTTAATTTTTGTCATTTGATTGTGTTTTACCAAATACTAGCATATGTCCAGAATTCAACACTTCTTCATCCTCACAAAAATTTCTGGTACACGCAGAAGCATTACTAAAAAAACTATTAATTCATTAAATATATGTATTAAAATAGCAATACACATACAAACTTTAATGCAGAAATGAGCAACAATTTGAAAGCATACTTGTTGTGACGTCACGTCACGTGTTAAAAGTTGCGGGAAAAGTTAAGTTGAATGGCCTATATACATTTTCCATGGAGGTAGGAATAAATATGGAGTGAGCCTAAAGTTGAACTATGGGCAAGGGGAGTGAAGAACAGTGGGGACGGATGCAGGTACTGTAGCTTCTGTGGGAATTCGCGCGGCAAATATTAAATTAAATATTTGAAATATTTTATTTCTAGTAATATCGTTAAACATACATATTTTTCAGCAAATATCTGCTTAGAAGAAATTAGAATATAGAAAAGTTATTATAAATAATTAAAATTACACTTACCTGTGATCGATGTCCATGCGGTTATCATTTACATTATTTATTTAAATCAAAAGATCTAGGCTAGGATGAGGCTAGATTTGTAAGAGATTACAATTGTTGTTAAGTACTTTTTACGAGGAATTACTAAGAAAGGAATCAGAGGCACTGACGTAAAAAACATTGATATGTAAATTAAAGTTGCCCTTGTATTAATTAATTAATTATGACACATATTTTAACAGATGCTATCCGTGGAAGTCATTATTTAGTGTAGTATATAGCACCCCATATTGTTCCGCAGCCTGTCGCATAGACATTTGTTTACATTTTACTGCTTTTAATGCTAGCTCCATGTATATAGGATCCTATTTTTTTCCATAAGCACCTAGATTTTTCTTGTAAATTCATGGCATTTTAAAGTTACTAAATAAGCCATTAATCCGTTAAAATCAAATCAAAACGTGGTCCAATTCACTCACTAAAATCCCATTATTTTAAAGTGACCATCCGTCCAGCATTTGCATGACTTCTTCAGCATTGATAAGTGTCCGTCATTTTATCCAGCATTGATATGTGCTCGTTTTTTGTCAACCATTAACTTTTTTTTTTGCTTCTTGAAGGAACAAAATATTGTTTTAGGATATTAGTTGGTATAACTGACTATTTTTAAGGGTTTCACTAATTTCAAGTTTCTTCGTTGCTAATTTTCTAATTTCGTTTTCAAAATTATTGTATAAAGTTTTGTGTATTTCTATATGGACGCCATAGTAGCTAATGGCACAGTTAAAACGAAATTTTAAAAATGTTTGAATGCGACTTATTTGAAAAATATTAATGAGAATGAAGAAAATAATTCTGTCGGAATTGGGTTTTACCCACTACGAATTCTACTGCTCCAGACAAGTATAATTTGAAATCTGACAGAGTTGCGATTCTTTCAATTCTTTCTCAGGATAGATTTCAAATTTGAAATCTGACAGAATTTCAAATTCTACTGGTCTGGAGCAGGGAAAACCCAATTCTGACAAAATTTGAAGTCGAGGCCCGAAAAATATCACAACTTCCAAACAAAAGAATGAAATGTCACAAATACATTATAAAGACCGTAGAGACATGTCTCGACAAATTTTAGACTAGACTGTATATATCTCTATCTCTAGTTATCTCTTTCTGTCCAGTTGAGAACATAACAAACAATAGTGAAGTATAGGTCATGTTTTGTTTAGTATATTTGTGGTCGTTGAGGTAAACGCACTCCTTGGCTGCTTCACCTAAAGCCATGTATTCTGACTCTGTACAGAGTAACGCTACGATCCTCTGCTTCTTGGATTTCCATGATAGAATGCCTCCGTTCCAGGTAAATGCATATCCCGTATAGGATCGTCCAGTGCTTTTTTTGTAGACACTGGATTGCATTTCAACATTCCGAACTTCCGGAGGATGTCCTGAATATACCCTGCCTGATTCACGTAGATGCTTCCTTCTCGTTTTTCGAAATTCATCCCTAAACAATGTTTCAAATTGCCTAGATCGTTCAGGTCGAAGGATTTCTTCAAGTGGGTCTTGAATGTCATTATGTCATTCGGATTCCGTGACATAACCAATATGTCATCAACGTAAATAATAATGACGATCAGTCGATCTTTCTTCCTCTGTAGGTAGACGCATCGAATGGTCGTGCTCCGAAATTCTGCAGTTCTCGATCTAGTCGTTTATTCCATACGCGTCCTGCTTGTCGCAGTCCATAGAACACCTTTTTACCTTCCGTCACCTTTAGGTAAGGAGGGTATTGTCTTTGGTCAAAAAATTCAGTGGTGAGTTTTTGATGAATAAGCACGTTTCAGGGTCCCTACAATACGATTTTACTATTTTTACGATGATGTCTGTAGGTGTGTGTGTGCGTGTATGTGTATGTATGTGTCCGTGTGTGTGTGTGTGTGTATGTAACAAAATTTTCGTCTACGATAACTTCCATACTACAATTCTAAAAATTATAATTCTTTCGTATTTCTCTTCGTTACATCCATGTGAAGAGCTGATTAGATTTTGGTTAGAATTGGACAACCGGAAGTACCTTCATTTGAAGATTTTAACAGTTTTTCTTGAAAAACTATGTTAAATATCATTTTTTCACGTTTAATGTTATTATAAATATTAAAGAATATTTTATTCTCTATACGATTTGACTACATTTTATACTTAATATTAAATGGATATAGAGTTAAAAAAATTATAAAGAACTTAAATTTCATAAAGTAGCCATAGCTATGGAAACAGCTACTATATTAAGAAAATTTTGATTGAAAGATGTCAATGTCATGTGAAATTGACATAAGGTACGTTCAATAAGCCAAGCAAAACAAGCAACCGGAAGTAAAATTTGTTGAACGACTTTGCTGGCCTAGCATTTGCTTGATTTGCTCGCAAGCAATCCAAGCCACAATTTTCTCGCTTGTCTTGCTAAGTGTCAAATATAATGGCGGGAAATACAAATTTTACATACATGAACTTAACTTGAACTGTTTCTGTTTCTTTATATGGTGTATGTCTATCAACCACATGTAAAAAAGGCTTTGAGAGTTTTGTGATGGATGTTTATAACATTATTAAAATGGAAATATTTTGTTATAGTCAATATAGCTTCTTCCAAATTAATCCCACTATCTGAAAATAAATATATAAATTCATTTTCCATAATTCGCAGACCAAGAAAAGGAATACAACAGCTACACAATTACACAATGTTATATTTGACATCTATATACGTTTCTCGATGACAGTTGTGAATGACAGTTCGTCATATAGCTAGCAAATCGTTCAGCGCACTAAGCAACAAGTCTCGTTTGCTTACCTAGCATTTGCTAGATTTGCTTACTTCATTGAACGCACCTATAGTGTGTGCCGGAAGGTAAAGTACAAGAAATATAATCTTTAGCAAGAAATTTTCTGTATGAAATTTGTACAAAATACATAGAACTGACGGAAGGTAATGTGCTGGCCACATCTTATTTTTTATGATGCATACTTTCTTTCCACTGGAAAGTTCTTTCAGCATGTTCGTAGCTTTTTAAAAAAATTCTGGATTTCCTTGTTTTTCTCGAGTAATAGCAGGAATTTCCTTCATGAATTCCGGCACCTCCACAAACACCTCCTCTTCCAGATTAGAGTTCAGGTAAGCCGTTGTGACGTCGAACTGACGTATGTGCATTTTCCAGTGTGCTGCAAGCGCTACTGCTAGGCGAATTGATTTGAGACGTGCAACAGGCACAAAGGTTTCGTGTCTATCCCGGGTTGTTGTGAAAAATCACGAGCCACAATTCTAGCTTCCCGTCCGGTCCATACTTATCACGTTGGACAACTCTATTTCCAATAACTTCTCGATTCGTGGGTCGACCTACTGTGTCCCAAGTATCATTCTTCAAAATGGATTTCACCTCGGTGGACGTTGCCCGCATCCATTCAGATGATTTTGGACTCGACATCGCTCACTTGACTGGAACATCCGTTAACATTGCATAGTCAGCAATTTCGACTCGCATCTCGATTGTACGGGATTTCTTAACTAGTCTGCCTGGTCGTCCAGTCGAGACCTTCCGAGGTCTGCCTGGAGTGCCGCTTGTTTTCGTACTTCTCCTGGTGGAGCATCAGGTATTTCTTCACGTTGAAATCCGTAGAAATATCCCATGCCGTCGTCCGAGTCAACGGGGACGACTTCATGATCCTTGACATGTGGACTGATTCGTAGCAAATTGACGTCCAAGTAAAGATCAATCTTACGTGTATCAGCTGCATTGTTGTCGGCGACTTCTGTTTTCTTACCAGACACCTTTGGAAACGGGGGTCGAGTCATCTTCTCCTGGAGACATGTTTCAGATAGAAAGTCTTGATCAGTGTCAGCTACTGTCAATCCGGTCCCATTCCTGGCAGCTTTTTGTAGATCTACTAGGTTCAACTGACCAAGTAGAACGTGCCATTTCATCAAAGTTCTCTTCTTTGAAGTCTTCTCTATACTGACATCTTCATAAATTTTTCGGCAATCTTCCTTATTCCCATGTCGAACATAGCAGAGGGCATCGATTCGATCAGTGATAAGCGCTTCGTTGTCGTTGTGGTTTTAGATTTGAAAGTTACACTAAAACCTTTGTTCGTAATTTTTCTTACCAAAACCAAATTTGCACGTAAGTCCGGCACGTGGAGCGCATCACTCAACCGAACAGTTTTACTCACGCCGTTAACATCGGCAACGAAGGACGTAATGCCTATTGCCTTGATTTTTGTGTCCGCATTGCTGGCTAAGTTAAGTTTCCCGCGTTCACTCGTTTCGATTGTATCCATTTTCGACGAAGCCTTGTATGAGAAGAAACCGACGTCTTCCGAGACGTTTGCTGACGAACGTTTCAAATCAGTCAATAGCCTTGTGACCGATTTCACGACACTTATGACTTCTAAACTTAAATGTATTTTTCACTGTCTCACTCTTTTCGTTTGTCTTTTTCTTGTTGAAAAAAGTTTTCTGCGAAAACTTACGGCGATCATCGCGTTCGAAACCGTTCCGTGATTTTCCAAATTCTTTTTCGCGTCACTTTCTTCTGTTATTTCTATGCGTAACTTTTCGGGCGGCAGGAGATCGTCTCGTCTCAATCGCACACCTAAAGTTCTCATAACTGGCTAGCAAACTGTAGAGCAGCATAATGGCAAACAAATCTTCATTCATGTCGACTTCCATTTCATGCAGCTTGTACACTGCATCGAAGAATTTCCTCGTGTGTTCGCGTACATCTCCCTCCTGCATTTTTTGTAGCATGAGTTGCTTCTGCAACGCGGCTTTTTGAGTAGGACCCTTTGACTGGTAAATTGCTTCTAATTTTAACCATACCTCCCGCGAAGTTGTACAGCCCTTCACTTGTTTCAACTCTGAAGGATTAATAGAGAGAATAAGATCTGACTTCGCTTTATTATCTGCGTTGACCCAAGCATTCACGCCTACAATCGATGCGGCGTTTGCATCTCCTGTAAGTTCCGGTTTCACATATGAGCCTTTTACGTAATTCCACGCGTCGTTCTTGATTAACAGAGCTTCAATCTGAATCTTCCACGTGTCGTAGTTTTCTTTGTGCAAAGTTTCGATGCGTATTCCACCGGCCAAACTCATGATTGCGATACGTTACACGTTTTCGGAAAAGACGCTAACCTCGAAAGTTTTCACACGTGTACTATTCACTTTTATTCACTATCGACACAGTACTTTTTCATACGCAATATCTGGTGCCCATAACTTGTTTTAAATTTAGGGCTGATCGATAGAAAACACATTAATGAACATATTATGGTCAAAACTGTAAGTCTTAAATCTGTAAATAGTGAACACAATCGCAACAAAACTTGCCACTCTTATGTATAATTTTATATTAATCAACAAAAATAAATACGTTTTTGTCAGTTTTTTACAAATGTATATTTACAGTTTTGACCAAAATACAGCCATATAGGTTATCACAAACAAACGTTTATTAACATTTACTTAGTTCACATGCAGTTATTAAAATCGTTTTCAAAACGTTTTTAGTTTTAAAAACGCCATGTATACAGTACCAAACGGTTTTTATTGCGTTTTCAAAATTAAAAACGTTTTGCAAATGGTTTTAAAAACTGCATGTAAACTCAGTAATTATAGATGTAAACATGTGGACGCGACGAGGACTCAAGCGAAAGTGTGTCAGGTGTCTGCGTCGGCGGGAAATGGAAAACAAAGACCAGCGCCACAGTTGGGCATACTGACCTAACCTTAAATGGCGCGAATATATGAACTAACGTTAAAATGTACACATTCTTAACAAGTATGCAGGATGTAACACCTAAACCGACCACCGCCATTATTTTCTTTATTATTATAGTTATAAAAAATACTATAGAACGAGTTGTAGGAGACCAGGGAGACATCTCATTAGAGAAGAAAATATTTTTTTAAACTAGTGGTTCTCAAGTTACTTCATAAAGATAAATTTTTTGAAATGGTATTGGAGATAATAATTTAATTCAGAAGAGTATGCTTTGATAATTTGTTTATATGTGCTCGTCACATATTGTAATTATTGAATTGATGTGTTACTTGTCATTTTGTATTATAAAATTCTCATTAAATTAGTTATATACTTATTGCGTGGCTTTCTGTGTGTTTAATATATTATTTATCAACCATTCTAAAAGGTTATGGGCCCAGGTCACAAGAAGAATTAAATTATAATTTACATTGTGTTCTTTGTTTGAGTGTTACAGTAAGCACGATGGGAGACAAATATACACAAATTGAGTTATTAGATGGCGTATCTAACTATAATAATTGGAAATTTGCCATAAGAATGTGTTTAATTCATGAAGATTTGTTGTCCTGTATAGAAACACCGGTAGACGAACACGGGAAAGATGTTAAAATTGAAAATAACAAAATCCAAAAAGTCCTTGCAAAAATATGTTTACATGTAAAATCATCTTGTTACGCGCATGTGAGAGGAGCCAAGACTGCTAAAAGAAGCTTGGCAGAATCTTCAAAAAGCTTATGAAGATAAAGGTCTCGTTCGAAGACTTAGTCTGTTAAGAATCCTTTTTAATCTGAAACTTGAGCATTTTAAGACAATGGAAAATTATATAACACGAATAATGACAGTAGCTCAACAAATAGCAGACATCAGTAAACCAATAGAAGACGAATTTCTAGCTGTCTTAATGTTAAATGGTTTACCAAACACGTATGATCCTATGGTAATGGCCTTGGAAAATTCTGGTACAACTTTAACCAGTGATTTGATTAAAAGCAAATTATTACAAGAAGACATTAAAAGTGAAATATCTTCTGAAGGATCTAAGGATGTGGCACTAGCTGCGAAAATTAAGAAAAGGTTTGAACCTAGAAAGTTTACTTTTAAATGTTTCAGATGTCATGAAACAGGTCATAAAGCTTCACAATGTACCAAGCAAAATGAAAATCAGTATAAAGGTAGCAAAGATTACAGAAAGTCAAACGAAGAATCTAAGAATAGCAATAATAATTGGTGTATGCTTTCTGCATTGGCTACGAAGACTGATCCTATACATTGGTATATTGACTCAGCTTGCACAGATCACATGACAGGACAAAAAGAATGTCTCGAGAATCATAAAACTGATGATAGAATGTAACGTCATACTGGCTAATAATGAAAAACTGAAAAGTGAAGGTAAAGGTGACACATCAGTGGTTATTAATCAAGAAAAAGTAAAAGTTAAGTAAGTTATTTTTGTACCTGGTTTAAAACTGGATCTGCTGTCAGTTCATAAAATGGTACAAAGAGGTTTACTAGTTGTTTTTTCATCGAAAGGGTATATAATCTACGATAAAAATAAATGCACAATAAAAGGCCAGATTAAAGCTCATGCAAGTTGTTTAGGTGGTCTGTACAAATTAAATATAAATGATGATTATATGGCATTTAGAGAAAATGAAATATTAGAATTAGTTCATTCTGACTTGTGTGGACCAATGAGCGTAAGTTCAAATGGTGGTGCTCGTTATATGTTCACTCTAACAGATGATTATTCAAGGAAAACATTTGGATATTTCTTGAAGAACAAGAACGAAACATTCGAAAAATTTAAGGAATGGAGAGTTCTTGTGGAAAAAGAGACAGGGAAAAACCTGAAGAGTATACGAACAGAAAACGGCACAGAATACGTAAATGGACAGTTTAGAGCCTATCTCAATACGCATGGCATTAAACATCAAATAAGTTCTCCTTATACACCGGAGCAGAACAGAGTTGCAGAAAGAGCAAAGCAAAATTTTCTCATATTTAAGTGATTAACTATTTATTTCATAATAATTACAAAAATAAATACTCTGAAACTAAAAGTACTTTATAATTCTAATAAGATTATATAGTTCTTAAAGGAACTATTCCTGGGCAAAGATAAGTTAATGTATAACAAACAGTTATTATTTTATCTATTATTGTTACGTATTAATTTGAATACATGTTAAGAATAGTTACTGATAATTTCCCGGACGAAATTGTATTTTTTGTTTTCAACAGCTAATGCATCCAATATAATCCGGAAATTTTGCTAAATTTTCATGTATTCTTGTAATCTCCATTTCTGTTAAATAAATGTACATGTATGGAATAATATTAATAGACGTTATTTAATTAATTTGAATTTTTTATGATTTTTTTTCAGGAATTCTATGTAGGTTTAATATTTTATTGTATTTTTTATTTAAATTTTTGTCATACAATATACTTCAAAAATAAATTGTTTATTTTTCCTTGTAATTTTTCCTACCTATTTATGTTATTTTCGGTACATATCCGAGGTCTATCTACACGTCGAAATAACATCATAAAACATCGTCTAAAAATGACGTGGAAACAACGTCTGAAAATGACGTCTAAACAAGTCTTATAATGACGTCTGAACAACGTCTGAATATGACGTCGAAACTACGTCTTACAATGACGTCGCACAGCTCCACGCTGAGACGTCTTCCGGACGACTATATGACGTGAATTAGGACGTCACAGTGACGTCGATTTTAGGTCATTTGTGTTACTTGGGTAACGTAACCATACTGTCCCGTTTTCACGCTATCTGCCCCGTTGTACCGAACGAACACAAAATTGTCCCGTTTTCGCAAAATGTACGATTGCGTTAATGAACTTTAAAAATCTGCGCAATATCGCTGCTCTCGTGTAGTAGACAGTTTATAAAGGTAAGTCAACAATCCGTTAAATGTATTCTTTTCTAAAGCGTTTTTTGCTCGGGCAATTTATTTTTGTACATGAAAGGGAAAAACATGCAGCTTCACATCCTTTGAAAAAATGTAATTTTGAATTATAAAGCATTTGACCTTGAACGAAAAAAAAATTCGTCTGCGGCGCCGTTTTCTCTGAACACGTTTACATGACTTATTGACCCCCCCCCCCCTTGAGCTATCCCATTCTAAGGTAAAAAAAATGGTCACGTTAACCATCCCGCTAAAACATCTGCGAGTTTTTGGATGTACAGCATACGCTCATATTCCGAAGCAGTTTAGAGGTAATTCAAAAAGTAAAAAACTTATCTTTATTGGTTACAGCACCGAATCAAAAGATTATCGCCTGACAAATGTAAGGAATCCTAAAAGTGTAATCACATCTCGTGATGTCATACTCATTGAGAATCAAGTTGACGTTGAAATCGAAGACACTGTTCCAGAAAAAAGAAAAGTCTTCTTCAAATCTGACTCTGAAGATGGATCAGAACAGATGATTGAGGAATCAGAACAGATGGTTGAGGAATCAACGATTGAAATGAATGAAGTAGAAGAAATAAATTTAGATGAAAATGGAACAACAGATGAAATCCAAAAAGAACAGAATGAAGGAAGGTATTTTTTAAGAAGTCGAATACCGAAAAGCTCTGAAAATTATTTGGTGTTTTATACGATGTGTGATGAAAAAGAACCAAAAACAGTCGCAGAAGCGATGTCAAGTGCGAACTCAAAAGAATGGATAGCTGCGATGAAAGAGGAGTATCTTGCGTTCAAAGCAAATGATGCTTGGCTTTTAAAAGATCTTCCTGAAGGAAAAACAGCTGTAAAATGTAAATGGATATTCAAAATAAAGAAAGACTGTAATGGAAAAATAGACCGATATAAAGCTCGACTTGTAGCAAAGGGTTTCACACAACAATATGGAATCGATTATAATGAAACTTTTTCCCCCGTAATTAGAAATTCTTCCATAAGATTGTTACTTGCTTTGGCAGTAAAATTAAATCTTGATATAGATCACATGGATGTTTCTACCGCTTTTCTAAATGGAGAACTGAAAGAAGAAGTGTATATGTTACAACCAGAAAACTTCGTTGTAAAAGGAAAAGAAAATAAAGCATGTCTTTTAAAATTGACAGTTTATAAGTTGAAGCAATCATCACGGGCTTGATATGATAAAATTAACAATGTTTTATTAAAAATGAATTTCACAAGATCTGAATCTGAACCATGTGTATATTATCGTTATAATAATAATGATAAAATGTGCATAATTGCATTATATGTAGATGATTTTCTAATATTCTGCAATAATGAGAAAGAAAAAGTGGCAATTAAGGGAGAGCTCATGCCAACATTGAAAATGAAAGATTTAGGAAAAGCACAATACATTTTAGGTATGAGATTGAGGAGGACGAAGGATTGTTTGTGTTTAGATCAATCTACATACATAAAACGTATTTTAGAAAAATTCTATATGTTGAATTCCAAGGCAATTGCTACGCAATCAGATCCATGATTAATACTCGTAAATGAAGAAACAAATAATGTAAAAACAAATTTTAATCAGCCGTATAGAGAATCGGTTTGTTGTATAATGTATCTTAGTATAACTAGTAGACCTGATATTGTACACATAGCAAGTGGATTGAGTCAGTTCAATTGTTGTTTATACTGAAAAACATGGGAATGCAGCAAAACGAGTTTTGAAATATTTAAAAGGAACAATGAATTTGTGTCTAAAATATCAAAAAGAGAGTACAAATTTAACTGGGTTCGCGGATGCAGATTGGGAAATGACAAAATGGACAGAAGAACATACAGCGGATATGTATTCAAACTTTGCGGAGGCGCAGTGACATGGGAAAGCAAGAAACAGCGGACTGTGGCTTTATCCAGCACAGAAGCTGAATACATGGCACTGAGCGAGGCAGCATAAGAAGCGAAGTTTCTCAAAAGTTTGATTTCGGAATTATCAATAAGTGAAGATTCGATTGTGCTGTTTAATGATAATCAATCTGCGCAAGAACTATCCAAGAAGCACGCGCTCAACAAAAGGTCAAAACACATTGACATTAGATTCCATTTCATTAGAGATGCTATAGAAGATGGGTTAGTCGATTTGCAGTATCTTTCAACAGAAGACATGCCAGCTGAGGTGTTGACAAAGAATCTTCATGGACAACGACACAAGAAAATGCTACAACTGCTGGGACTGACAAATATTTCCGAATTGCATTAAGGGAGAGTGTTGGAGATAATAATGTAATTCAGAAGAGTAGGCTTTGATAATTTGTTTATATGTGCTCGTCACATATTGTAATTATTGAATTGATGTGTTACTTGTTATTTTGTATTTATAAAGTTCTCATTAAATTAGTTATATACTTATTGCGTAGCTTTCTGTGTGTTTAACATATTATTTATCAACCATTCTAAAAGTATTATTATTGAGAAAAATCCAATTGAAATTTAAATAAATTTGATTTTTTAAGTTATTTTGCAGTAGGCTATGTATGAAAAACAAAACTGCTATTTGTTAATTTGAATTATTTATACTTTATTTCTCGTAAGAAAATAGTGGTGGGAAGATAGAACAGTCTCATCTTGTTTTTTGATTGGATAATGCCCCGATATTATCCAATCAAACAAAAAGATCAAATTGCTCCTATCTTCCCATCACTATTTTCTTACGTAAAACGTGTATAGGATGAAAATCAAATAAAAACTATTTATAAAGTTATTAACAAATATTTGTTTCGTTTGAATTTAAGCTCAATTTTTTCATACATAGCGTATAAAAATTTCTATAAAATTGAAATTTATTTAGATTTCAATCGAATTTTGTTATTATGTAAGGATATAAAACCAATACATGGTTGAATTCAGAAAAATATACGCTATCTCATAGGTATAAAAATTTCTATGATCCCATTAAAACAAATATAACTTTTGGTTGTAACTTGAGAATCACTGGTTTAAAAAAATGTCTTTAGTGGGATGGCCCGCTTGGTCTCCTATAACTTTTTCTATAGTACTTTTCTGTAACTATAATAATAAAGAAAATAATGGCGGTGGGTTTTGGTGTTACATCCTGTATAAGATTATAATTTGATGCAACTCTTCTCTTTACAGTGGTGGTGCGTGAACTTAGAGTGAGGTGAGGCGGAGCCTCCGAGATACTACGAGCCTACAACTGGCGCGCGTGACGTCACACTAGTGGCCCAACTTTTGTACAGTGTTTAATGGGAGATACACAGTTTTTTCAAAGTATTGCGATAAATGTGGCAGATATGAAAAAATGTATATAAACAATATTATAGATCTTAAAATTATTTATCAAAATGCGTTAACAGAACATATTTATGTTCTGTTGTTTAGCTGTAGGAAGCGTATAAAATAACAAGGTCAGATGACACATCTTAACTTTTTTAAAAATTTTGCGAAAACTGTGACAGATATAAAAAAAAATGTATGTAAACAATATTATAGAACATAAAATTCTCTAACAAAGTGTGTTAATATAAAATATTTATGTTAAGTCATTTAGCCGTAGGAAGCGCATAAAATAATATATGTAAAGATACATATTGACTCTTTGTTTAATTACTCTAAAGTAAAAAATGATACTATGAAAGAAGTTACAAGTAAAAAAAGAAAACTTAATTTTTTTTTTAATTTCCTTAATTATTTCCTAGTCTATATATGAAATATTTTCTATGTATTTCAAATTTAATTATGTATTGTACCAGTTTTATATTTATAAACTTTTCTATTTTCTACTGTTTCTCGCAGTTTTCTATTATTAAGTAGGTAATATTTCTAAAAAATGCCATTTTATTTGTATTTATTTATAAATGTTTAATGTTTGTAATTATCATTGTTTAGAACATACATTTATTTTGTTTTTTAGTTTAATATTAGTGTTTTATTTTATATAATTATGCATTATATTTTAATCAAGTCAAAATTGTAACTTATTTCTAATTTTCAAGTTCCCTGTGGCTTATTTTGGTAAAAATAAATGTTTTTCAATTATTTACGTTTATTTTTATTTTGTAATTACACTCTAGCACCGAAACAGGCAGAATTTTTACAAATTTCTAAGTGGGAAAACAAAGAGTCAATATGTATCTTTACATATATTATTTTATGCGCTTCCTACGTCTAAATGACAACATAAATATTTTATATTAACACACTTTGTTAGGGAATTTTATGTTCTATAATATTGTTTTTATATTTTGCGTTCATAATGAAGTCATTACGATACGCAATTGCGTATCGTAATGACCTTCATTTCGATACGCAATTTTTGGTTTTAGACGGTTGGTACTAGATGACGTTTCTTTAACCCATTTTTACCTAATTTATTTTTAGTTAATTGACAATTCATTTAAATAATATAATGTCGATATTATTATTTTTTTATTTGGGAAGATTATTTACATAAAAATGTACAAATATAATCAGAAATTGAGTAAGTAAATGTTAATATAATGTTCGAACTAGTCCACATAGATGGACCTAGTAGTACTAGAAATTTGTAGATTGAACCTTTGAACGATAGAAAATTATTTTTAATTAATTTTAAAGCAAGTTTGAATTCAAATATAAGAAAAAATATAAATTTCCTGTACACTGAGGCTGAAAGGGTTAAATTGTCAAACGTCAAAGCTGGAAGATAAGAAATTTCAATATAACCTCAAAATTCCTTTTACTTAATTAATCTCTTTATTTAATGAATATAATAATAATAATAATAATAATAATAATAATAATACATATTTTCGTCTTACTTTGCATTTCAAAGCAATCAAAACATCCTCTGTTACGCCTTTGACATTATTTTCTTTACACCATGTGTCAAAATTTGCAAATTCTATTAAATCTCGCGCGATTTTTTAAGAAGTAGATTATTTACTGTAGTCTGAGCTATATTACGTAGCTCAGGCGGAGTGCAACTGATTTCATCTTCCATGATTACACTAAATTCATTTAAATTTGTTCGTAAATATTGAAATGACATAAACTTTCAAATAATAATTGAATGTGGTCAATTCAATGTTACCAACTACAACATTTCACTTACAAATTTCCCTAAATCAACTCGGTTTAATATTAACAGTTTTTTAAAAATATTTTAGTTTGTAGAAGGTGCAAAATATAAAAAATAGTATAAAGAACTCATTTTATAAGACTTTCTTTCGCACTTGTCAATTAGAAAACTCGCTAACGCTCGTTTTCTAAATTTTGACGCGTGCGAAAAAAACATGTCTTATAAAACACGTTCTTTAATATACTATTATATAAATTTTTTGTATCTGTCACAGTTTTCGCAAAATTTTGAAAAAAGTTAAGATGTGTCATCTGACCTTGTTATTTTATACGCTTCCTACAGCTAAACCACAGAACATAAATATGTTCTGTTAACGCATTTTGATAAATAATTTTATGATCTATAATATTGTTTATATACATTTTTTCATATCTGCCACATTTTTCGCAATACTTTGAAAAAACTGTGTATTTCCCATTAAACACTGTACAAAAGTTGGGCCACTAGTGTGACGTCACGCGCGCCAGTTGTAGGCTCGTAGTATCTCGGATTCTCGGAGGCTCCGGGTGAGGCCAAATATTAAAAAAAATCTTTTTTGGTTCAAGTACAAATATTTTTGAACGCTACTTAAATCAACCCACAATTAGATATTACTTATACCTATTGAAAATGTACGAAAATATAGTACCTACTCATTTGTACATGAAATCAATCCGGCGTTCTTTCATATTAGCAAATCTGTTGAAGAGCGAAAGACTATTAGGCTAACGGCTAACGAAACACGAATAGCAGGCGAGACGCTATACAGTGCAGCGTGCCAGCCTGTAGACCAGCCATACTGAGTTCTCTGCACCGAGGCAGAGAAATTCTCATACTCACTTATAATATATTATTACATTATAATTATTCCGGTGCTTTTGTTTTGCCATTTTACGCTTGAAAATTGATATTTTTTATATTTATATAAATCAAAAGAACTAATAATGTTAAATTATTACTATTGTTGTAAATAGTTCGTATTGTTGTTAAATTTGTCTGTTCTTGGTTGTTGGTATTTATACAATTCTACAATTCATGATATATTAACAGCAATACATTGTTTATATTTATAAATGTTTAGTTTAATAAACTGTGACAGGTAACAATACAATAGGGTTGTTCGTTTCGTTACCTGGCGTTTACAGTTTACTGCCACGCCCATGTACTTTATATGGAGGTGGCAGTAAACCGTAGACGCAAAGTAGTGAAACGAACAGACCTAATGAGGGACTACAACGCAATTGAATTAAGAGAAATTAGGCAAAAATATTGAAAGTATATGCTTAATAATGAATATTTACAAAGAAATAAAACGATATAATTAAAATACTTACCTATTGTAGATTTATATTACTTCAATACATTTTAATAAAAAAAATATAACATTTTACAAATGTATTTAATTTAAGAGGTGAGGCCTCATCTGACGCACCGCCACTGTGTCTTTATGACAATGAAGAAAACATTATAGATTAGCTTAGAATTATTATCAAAAAATATATTACACCTTATACTATATCACATTTTTTTATTGTCTTCTATTTTAAATGATCTCATAAAACGTAAAGGAGGTATTTGTATTGAGCATAAACTAAATATTCATAAATGAGACAAAGGTGCGCACGGCAGCCGACTAGTAAAATTTTGAATTTATCTCCACTGTCTTCCTATCAACGCTTCCAGCTCTGAAGTTGGAACGATTCGTAAGGAATATTCAGATTTTTTTGACGCAACAGAACAACCATTGAGCTACTACCAGTAGAAGTAGGAAGATTTCTGACACCCATAGAACGTACCTACTAATCGGTAAGTGATTGACATCACTTACCGATCAGGCGGAAAGTGAAAAACAACGATCAAAGTTTAATTTAAAAATGACAACTAACATTTTTATGTCAAAATAATTTTCAAATCTTATTTTTTATTTATGATCGTTCAAAAAACGTAATAAGCATTGCGGTCAGCAAGTCCTCTTCTACCGATATCGGTTATTGATGAGCTTATCTACCGGTTATTGATGAGCTGTCAACGTAGTTAGACGTGTTTACGTGTTCAGGCGCAATTGTAAAACTTTAAAATTTAAAATACAGAAGTGATTCTTAATTCTTTTTATTTTTTCTAATAATAATAATAAAAATGTTATCCAATGAAGATAAAGTTGATATCACTAAAATGATCAGTGCTTCGCTATCCACACTGGGTGAAAATGTAGATTTCATACGCATAATAGTGGAACATGTTACCAGTGCAGTGCAAGAAGTTTTTAACAAGAAAATTAAAGGTCTTCAAGATGAAATAAACTCACTTAAAGTTACAAACAGTGAATTAAAAGAGTCAAGCAACAGTTGCGCAAAAAAAGCCGATGACTTAGAACAATATACACGCCGCAACAATATACGAATTTTCGGACTTCCTGAATCTGATAGTGAAAACATCGATGATGTGGTGATAAACCTGTTTAATGAAAAGTTAAATGTGAATATCACCCCCAGTGAAATTGACAGGTGTCATAGACTAGGCAAAAAAACGAACAATAAATCTAACAGGCCAGTAATCGTCAAGTTTACCAGTTATCGCAGCCGTCACCTAGTTTTTGCAACGAAGAAATCACTAAAGGGCTCAGGAATCACCATCCGAGAAGACTTGACTAAATCCCGATTGGCCCTACTCAAAGCTGCCGCGGATAAAGTCACATTCAAAAACGCCTGGACATCTGATGGACGTGTAATTGTAAATTTAAAAAAGAGAGGTAGATCTCAAAAAGTATATATTAACAGCATTATAGATATTAATAATTTATAATGTAAATTCATATCATATATATATATATTTTTTTTTTCTTTTTCTCTTTCTTTCATCTTTCTAACTGAATCACTCTCTTTATTCTTAATTAATAAAGCCTGAACGCGCTAAAGTCAATGAACTCTACTAGGTTTGCGTCCAAGTAGTGACGATTTATTTTGTTACCTTGAGTTTCAATTGGTTTTTATTTGTAATATGTTAAATCCAGCTGATTTTGACATTCAGAACATTGACCTTTACAACTCAAAATTTACAATTTGTCATATCAATGTACGTTCACTTAATTCAAGTTTTCTAGAATTCAAAGATTTTATAAATGTATATAATTTTGATATTGTGGCTGTTTCGGAGACTTGGATCAGTGAAAACGCCCCTTCTAATTTATTTCAAATTGTTGGTTACTCTATGGTAAACCTTGATAGATGTCATAAACGTGGTGGCGGAATAGCACTGTATCTTCGTGAAGGAATTAAATTTAATATTATGAACACTGATTTTGTCCCCGGTAACAATGTAGAACATTTATGGGTTTTATGTACTATTAATCGTATTAAATTATGTGTTGGTGTAGTATATAGTCCACATGCCGCTTTTTACAGAGATCTTACTATTTTCGATTCGTTATTTACACAATTTCTTTCTCAATGTGATTATCTTATTTGTACAGGTGATATTAATGTGAATTTATTAGCACGTGATTATAAGTCTGCTTTTGTAAAAAATATGTTATCTGCTAATAATATGTATCAATTAATTGAAAAGCGTACAAGACCTGTTTCTAATTCTTTAGTAGATGTTATGATCACGTCTGATAAAAATATTTGCTTAACTTCTGGAAACATTGATTGCAGTAAGATCTCTGATCATGATAGCATTTATTGTGTTTTAAACCTACCTAAAATAAATTCTCCAAGGAAAATTTTTACTTATAGAGATTTTTCTAATTTTAACAACAGTAACTTTTTAGAAGATTGCGAAACAGTGAATTGGAATCATATTATTAACATACATAATATTAATGAAAAAATTTCATTTCTTAATAGTGAAATTACTAAACTTTTCAACACTCATGCTCCCATTAAAACTATCTCCACTACTAAACAATATACGCCCTGGATAACCCCAGTAATAAAAATTATGCAACGTAAGCGAGATAAGGCATTAATGCAATATAAGAAGTTTAAAACGGAGGGAAAATGGGAGTATTATAAGCAATTAAGAAATTTGACAACAGCAGCAATTAGAAGAGAAAAAACTGCATTTTTAGATTGTTGTATTAATAATAACATACACAATTCTGGTTCTCTGTGGCGCAATCTTAATCGCGTAGGAGTCAATAAAACTGTTATTAATCCACTTAAAGAAAATTTATGTAAACCACAACAATATGGACAACATCTCATAAACCAAGTTGAGGCGACACAGATTAATCCTGACACTTTACATTTTTACAATACAAATAAAATTCAAGGAAATAATACTGATTACTTTAATTTTAGTTGTGTGGATAGCAATGAAATTGAGAAAATATTAAAAAAATTAAAATCAGATGCTATAGGTCTGGATGGAATATCTAGGAAAATGATTTTGATTATTTTTCCTGTTATACGTAATATAATTACACATATAATCAATACATGTTTGTTAGAAGGAGTTTTCCCGGACATATGGAAGTCAGCTATAGTGAAACCGCTACCCAAAAACACAAATCCTTCTACATTTGATGATCTTAGGCCTATTAGCATTTTACCAACATTATCTAAAATTTTGGAAAGAATTTGTGCTGATCAAATTACAAAATTTTTATCTGATAATGATATACTACCGATGAATCAGTCGGGTTTTAGAAAATTTCATAGTACTAATACTAGTCTTCTTAATATAGTAGATAACTTAATAAAAAACTATGATAACTCTAAAATTTCATTTCTGATTCAAATTGACTTTTCTAAAGCGTTTGATATGGTTGAACATAATTTACTCATTGCCAAATTGCGGTATTATAAGTTTTCTGACAGTGCTCTGCGCTGGTGTATTAACTATTTTTGTAATAGAAGATTCATTGTTAATATGGTACAAGATTCTAAAACAATACTTTCAAACGAATTTTCTTTATCACGTGGTGTGCCCCAGGGCTCAATTCTCGGACCATTATTTTTCCTAATTTATGTAGCTGATTTACCACAAACTTTAACTTTTTGTGAAATTCATTCATACGCCGATGATACACAAATCTTAGGTACATCAAATCATGATGATATAGACAATTCATGTGACTTAATTAATAAGGATCTTGCATCATTAACGCTTTGGGTAAAAAACCATGGACTTAAAATTAATTCGAGCAAATCATCCTTACTAGTTTTTGGAGCACAAACGTGTCCCCCAATAAAGTTAAACGACATAATTTTAAAAAGAAGTGATTCTTGCAAGAGTTTAGGGATGCATCTCGATGAAAATTTAAATTTCAGACTGCATTTGCAAAACAGATTAAAAGCAGGTATGATTAAGCTTCGACATCTATATCAATTTCGTAATATACTGTCAAGTAGTGTTAAATTAAAATTAATAAAATCAATCATTCTACCTCTTTTTGATTACTGTTCTTCTGTATATGTTCCTAATTTAACACAAGCAGACAAGAAAAGAATATCATTGTTCGAAAACTCCTGCCTAAGATATGTGTATGGAATTTCTAAATACGATCATATTTCTAATTTCAGACATATGGCTCAAATTGATAATATAGATGTACGAACTAGAAAATCTATCTTAATGCTCACACATAAAACAAAAGTATCAGGTATTCCTATTTACTTGAATAATAAACTAGTACCTAAAAAATACAGCTATGGTTTACGAGTAAAAGATTTATATGTTGTGCCTACTTTTCATAAAACAAAATTTAAAAGTTGCTTCTCATACTTGGCTCCTATGCTATATAATTCGTTATCTGAAGAATCAAAAGCTCTATCAGTAGCGTCGTTTAAAACACATATAAAAACTCTGGTGTAAATTGTAAATTATATATTGGTGAAATTGTAATTATGTTGACAGTCATGTTCCTTATCTTTTTATGTTAAATACTATGTATATATTTCGTACTGGTTGGGTGGAAGAGCAGCCTTTGGCTGAACCCCGCCATTGACAGTGGTCAATAAAGATTATTATTATTATTATTATTATTATTATTATATCGAAGATCTCGATTTCCAAAATCATCCTCAACCGGTAGGACGCACTTACTCACCCTAATACTTAAATAACTATTACTTATTGACTAAAAGTTCGTTGCTCATGCTCCATATATTCGTGATAAGGAAAAAAAAACTATTATAATGTAACAGAAAGGAAAACAATTAATATACAATAGTTTATTTAACACTGTAATCCGACGGATACAAAAACTATACCATTTTCAAATATTTTCTCTTATATACAATATTTTTGTTCCTTTTTCTTATTATTTAAAGAAATCCGCAGCTGTTTGTCTTTTCGGGAATGAAATATTCAAGAGATTGTCTGTGATGTTGTTAGCTAGAACCGTTCTAGAATGTACACGTGGCGTAGTTGGTTTTCCAGGTGTAACTGGAGTACGCGGCCGCGGTTTGGGACTGGGGGAGTATGATGCACGAAGGGCAAGGTCCTCGCCGCTAGAGATCCCTAACCTAGACGTGGCGAGGCGTCTAGCTGCAGGAGACATGGCGGAGAGACGATCCACAGAATTTGGGCGAGGAGATGGTCTGAAAATTACATATACCAATAGTTCATAGTTACAGAATAATTTCCTTGTTTGGGCAACTTTAGGAATTTCGAATTTTCTAAATGATACAAAAATTGTCATAACAGGACCATTTTAGTGATGTTTCTAAAAACAAATGCAATGCATATTGTAGATTTTAATTATTATGAAACAATACTGAATTTTAGTTTGCATTTTTAGGACACTTTTTACTTTCCGTCACCTATAGATGAGTTTTAGGGTCCATGGAATACAATTTTAGTGTTTTTACGTTTACGTCGTGCGTGCGTGTGACAATCCTTTTGTCTGCTATAACTCCACAAGACAAATTTAAAGAAAAGAAAAATGATTTTTTTGTACCAATGGTTCTCAAAATACGGGACTTAACTTTTTAATTTTAAATGAGATATATTTTTTATTTGCTCATTCATTAGATAATTTAATTCTGAATTCAATGGCATAATATTTTTATACCCTTTCATAAAGATTTTTTAAAGAAAAATGCATGTAAAGTTTCACATTAATTTGATTAAAATATGGCTATAATAAGATTGTCATGAATGGAAAAAAACGAATACGTGTTAATTTATTTTACACCGAATTAGAATGCCATGAAAGAAATACATGAGTATTAGGGTTAGGTATTGAAAAAAGCAGAACAGATTTTTTAAGTTTATTCGATTAGCGATCGATTCCGGCTTGTTGTGCCATCATCAGGCTAAGCTGAAAATAAAAAAAATATGTGTTGTAATTACAATATAAATGAGTTTTTTTATATAAAATTTAAAAAACATGTAATCACAATATAAATGATAGTTTTTATATAAAATTTAAAACAACTGTTGAAGAGAAATGGATGTTTTTCAAATTTTATAGGTTAAGCACATGTGCCGGCTAGGCGTAAAAACGTTTATATTGAAAAAATACTTACAGTCGATGTTATTTATAAAGCAGCATTTTTTATATAAAAAATTGTTAAATGTTTAAATACAGGAAAAAATTTAAATTGTATATTTTCTTTCAAAAATTTTATTGTCAACTCACTTCCAAATCTCATAAATGAAAAACAATAAACCTAAAGACATAGATATAAATAAATCATGTATATATAAAATCAGTTGCAATGACTGTGAAAAATGTTATATTGGATTAACAACCAGAAATTTAAAAACCAGATTTAGAGAACACAAACAAAATAACCCACCATCTGCCGTGGGTACTCATCTAAAAACAGAGAATCATCAAATAACCCTCGAAAACAATATAATTCTACTTCATAACGGATCAAAGTTAACTAATATTATTAGAAAAAATATGAAATTCTAAAAAACGTTTTACAAAACAATAACCTTTTAAATGAAACAATAGAATATCCAGAGCCACACATATTTTAATTTCTCCCGGCTTTCACCCAACTTCACAACTATCAAAGATTAACTCCCCCTACAAATAACTCCACAGTTGCTTCATAATTCAGTCATCTTGTCATCTTCCTGGCACCGAAGTTTCTTAAACAATTTTTTACAATTTTATTATACAACTTCAATGTTTTCATGTATTTAAACAACATTTAACAATTTTTTACATAAAAAATGCTGCTTTATAAATAACATCGACTGTAAGTATTTTTTCAATATAAACATTTTTACACCTAGCCGGCACATGTGCTTATCCTATAAAATTTGAAAAACATCCATTTCTCTTCAACAGTTCTTTTAAATTTTATATAAAAAACTATCATTTATATTGTGATTACAACATGTTTTTTTAAATTTTATATAAAAAAACTCATTTATATTGTAATTACAACATATATATTTTTGTATTTTTAGCTTAGCCTGATGATGGCACAACAAGCCGAAATCGATCGCTAATCGAATAAACTTAAAAAATCTATTCTGCTTTTTTCAATACCTAACCCTAATATATAATATGCAGAATAATATGGAGTATTTCATCAATAAAAATAAACATACATGAGTATTTTGTTTACGTTTACATTTATGATCACTTACAAGAACAAAACATTCACTTCTTTTGGTCCGGGCACTCTTATTTTAGCCATATTTTAATCAAATTTGTATGCAACTTTACTTGCATTTTGTCTCAAAAAAATTGTTATGCACGGGTATAAAAATATTATATCAATGAATTCAGTATTAAATTCTCTCACGAATGAGCAAATAAATAATATACATTCTCATTTAAAATAAAAAAGTTAGATCCCGTATTTTGAAAACCACTGGGCGAAAAAAATATTATTTTTTAATTTAAATTTGTCTTGTGAAATAGAAATTGTTTGCCCATTTAAGCTTCTTTGTAGCTCTTATAGTTCTCAAAATAGCAAGTGTGGCCCACTTAAAATGAACTAATGTCAACAGAAGCTGCACTGTTGTACATTGCCGTCCGTGTGCTCATGGCTATGTGTGCGAGAACTTACACCAGGGAAGGATTCAGCATACTCCGGTATGCCTAGCTCCGCCAGTGACGGCAAAGAATATAAACTTATTACTGAACAAGAATCGACCCTTCGGTCGGCACCTTTGGTGTTATTGTTCCATTTCTGGTGACCTCGAAGCGCTGCGGCTATTTTGTATGCGGGAAATTCAGATAGATAAAATTTATACAAGGTAATTTAAACTAAAGACAATGAAGGTTGTAAATCGGTTTTGCGTGTGGCTGTTTTTCAAATTATTTAAAAACGTTTTATTTTCAAAATATTTAACATTCTTAAATTTTCGTAATAATATTTTGTATCTTTATCGGCCAGTTCTTCTCTAATGCAAAGTTTTAGCCATTCCATATATCTACATCAATTTTAATTTTAAATAATTAGCAAATAGAACAAAATAAATAATTCGTACCTATCCCTATCGCCGGTCGTTGGGAAATCTAAAGAAACTATTACAATCATCGTTTCTCATATCACATGATTTAACAGCACATCCACGTCTTTTCTTCATTATATAAACAAAGAATATCATATTCTCTGACATAAACATGCAAAACTTAACCGGAGTTAGGTTACGTGTTATTCGCTAGTCGATTACACTTCCAGTAAACCTGCGCACTAAGACAATATTTCCCACTTACGAAGTGTTGCTTCTTGTTTTGTAAAAAGTTAATATTCTTTGGTGACGAGGTACGTGTGCTGGGTGGTTCAGCGATAAGCGCAAGAATACACCAGACTACAGTAGACTAATAGGCAAAATGCAGGGTGGAATATATTGTGTAAAAGGCTGCCAGTTGGGCTGTCAAACGAAACGTCAAAATTATTGCAGTCCTTAAAATATCTGTATTCTCGGTGAAAAATTGCATGGTTAGACATTTTAGCTTCAATAAAAACTTCTATAACATCTTTCGACAAGTTTTTTAAATTTGACTCCTGCCAATTGTTTTTACTATGCGCAGATCTCCATTGCGCGTTATATCTTGCATCTCTTTAAATTGAAAAGGTCTATTCTGGAAATTCTACAAATTTTCTTATTTTTTCCTCACATTTAAATTTATTAATTTGGACTAAAATCCATAGAATTAGTATCCCCCATTAAGTACACAAATTTTCAACTGAATATCTTGCACTGGGGAGATCCTGTTCACAATTAACTGATTCACATGTTAACTTCCTGTGTCGGTCGGCCTAAGACCCGGTATGTATAAATCTGATGTATTTATAGAAATTAATAATTGATGCAAAATCGTGACTGAATCTATTGCTTATTCAACTACATAAATATATTATAGAATATGTATCTTTGAACCAACATACCTGCCTTTTTATATTGTAAAAATATTACAAAGTTCCGTCGTGTTTCACAATTCACAACTTCTGAGTCAACTTTTCAGTCATCGTCAGAAGCTGGCCCAGCACAACAAGTAACCACAGACGCGTTTCGCACTATTTGGTGCTCATCAGTGCGGTGTAACCTGTGGCCTCTGTCCGGTCCACAATGAGTGGACTCCTGGAGCAGAGGCACCGACTTGTTGTGCTGGCAGCGGTCATATGATCTTTAACAATGGCAACAAGCCTGTAGAAGGTATGTTAGTACCCGCAATACAACTTGATTTTCTTACCCTTATAATCTTTTTACAACTTTCCAGCTGTGTGTATGTAATGAAGTTAAAAATGGTATATCGTGACAAGACCTATACCTACCTGTTTCCATTTTTTGAGCATCTTCGGCATTAATAGGTGGTTTATAATTTGTATTTGATGCCTCGGCAATAAATTAGCCATTGTTTATAGTTAATAACCTCAAATAAGCGTCTCAATTGACAAATAAAACAAAATAAAATAATATCTAATAGCGCACGCGTCACCAAACGGCGTAGTCTACTCCAAAAAAATATGTATGCTTGCAGGAGGAAGGGACGAGAAACTCGAGTAGCTCTGGATCATTTAACCCTCACTAAATGGAACGCGTTAAACAATCATATGGGTAGTAAAGTGCTATTCGATGCTACTCCTTATTGTAAATGGAAAGCAGCTTTGGAGTTGATCTTCTTTGCAACAAGAAAGCGGCTAATGTATTTAACTACTCATTGTAACCATGGATGCGTATCAAAAATACATTGGAAAATTAGCCACGTCAAAGTTAATAACGTGATTAAAATGAACAATGTTTTATAAACTGGGCCTTACTATTCTGTCATTAATGTATTACTATGGTTACTAGTTACACATAGTGCATCGTTCCAGATAAAATGCCACATAGGTTGTCAAAGTTGTCAATGTCAAGTGAACTTGCATAACAAGAAAAAAATGGAATGGTTACTTGGTACAATGCTTGCAATAGTTTGAGAAATGTTTGTGATATGTTTGCGAATTTATATCATGAACGTCCTAGACTAGTTTCGATAATATTTACAAAATTGAATCATACAAAAAGGGCAAGAACAAAATCTGCGCGAATTGAAGAAAATAATAGTTATTTATATTATACGTGCGGTAGCTGTTACTTTATAACGTGAGGTTTTATATTGATGCACGACGCGTAGCGGAGTGCTGCAATAAAACAGCGCTGTACAAATACCTAACGCACACAGTATGTATTTATTAATTTTGTAGCCAGTGAAATACGAAATAGAATTAATATGGGTCATTGCACAAAGAATAGTTTTATTCTTGATGATAATGAGAAAACAATTGAATTGAAAAAAGTATACATTGAATATATGGCCACCACGATGTTTTACAAAAAATCAAGTAGTTTCAAGTAACTAAACGTTTCCTTCAACACCATTACTAAAACTTTAGTTAGTTTTTAACGTCCATTCCTACAAGATTACGAAGATATTCAAAACGTTCTCGAGAACCAGGTTTTGTCAAGATATCTGCCACTTGGTCCTTCCTCGATACATGTTCGATCATCAGATGTCCCTGCTGAACTCGTTCTCGCACATAATGGTGACGGACCTCTATGTGCTTTTAACGACGATGAAATTCGGAGTTCTTGGCAAGTCTGACCGCTGTCCACCAAGAGTACTGGAACATTCTGCAACGGAGCTATTTCTTCGAAAAGACGTCCCAGCCAAACTACCTCTTTTGCCGCCTTGCTAGCGGCAATGTACTCCGCCTCATTAGTAGATAGCGAAATGCTCAGCTGTTTTCTACTGGCCCAGGTGATAACTCCTCCCGCGTACTTGAATAGCAGTCCACTGACGGCCTCCAGTTCCCCATGTGCTCCATTTGCGCTGTACCTGTTACCAAGGTGTGCTGTGCCCCTAATGTATCTCATTATACGTTTCACAATGATCTAGTGTTTCTCTCCAGGACTCTCGAGAAACTGAAGCGTAATTTACGGCGAAAGTAAGGTCCGGCCTGATAGCTACGGCCAAGTACATCAGGCATCCAACAGCTTCGCGATATGGGGCTGTTGTCAATTCTGCATCCGCATCCTGTTTGTCCAGATAATCTGTGATTCGTGTGGAAACCTTATTTGCGTCATCCATGCCAAAGCGATGAAGCACAGATTCTGCATAAGTTTCTTGATCGATAAAAACTGAACCATCTTCCTGACGATTGATCCAAATGTTTAGGAAGTGTTCAGCTTGCACCACCGTGATCTTGATGTTGGCTTGCATCATCCGCAGGAACTCGTCGATGTTCTTCTGACTTATGGCAGCGGCCCATCGTCAACGTAAAGAACAACTACTAACTTAGCCTGACTCGTATTTTGATAGAATAAACAGGGGTCGGCAGTACTTTGAGTCATTCCGTAGTTGATCAATATGTCCTTGAATGTTTTATTTCAGGTTAGTGTCGAACCGTGCCACTGGAGAAAAGGTCTCAGTATAATCCACACGCTCGCGTTGACTGTAACCACGAACGACAAGACGAGCCTTGTATCGCTTCTCCTTTAGCATATCGTTTGATACGGTACACCCATCCATTCGAAATCGCTTTTCGACCCACTGGCAGCTGAACAAGAAACCACGTTGAATATTTCTTCAGAGACTGTATCTCCTCCATGGCCGTCTTCCAATGTTGTCGCTCCGCAGATGCGATCGCTTCCTTCAAACTTCTCGGTTCACTCAACTCAGTTGCCCTCGGTCCCATAGTTGCCTCCTTGATGATGTGCCCCCGACTTCTTCACATAGTTGACCAGCTGCGACAGCATCCTCTTCTCCTGGTAAACAGATTGCAGCATCATTATATTTGTCGTAGTTTTCCGTCTCGTTGTTGACATCGGACGGAAATAATGCCTGAGTTTTTCTAGGATTCTCTGGCACGAAAACGACATTCTTGCTCCGGACAACACGATTCCCACACTGCATCGAAATTCGAAATCCGTTGATATCCTCCGAGTATCCGACAAACGTACCTTTTGTCCCTTGGAATCCCACTTTTTGCGTTGCTGTTTCGGAACATGAACGAAACATTCACTACCAATAATATGTAGCTTATACAAGGGCCCAGTTCGTCCAGTAAACAACTCGTAAGGTGTCTTATTTTCAATTCTACTGAGACCCGATCGATTTAGCGCAAACATCGCAGTGTTCACCGCCTCGGCCTAGAATGACTCTGGTAGATTCTTAGCAAGAATCATCGTGCGAGCCAAGTCCACAACAGTTCTATTAGTCCACTCAGCACAGCCGTTCTGCTGTGGGTGGAGTGTACGGATTCGTGACGATGAGCCTGACGCCCTTGGAATTCAAAAGCTTCTTTACCATGTTGTTATTGAATTCAAGTCAGCCGTCACATTGTAGAGACTTCACAGGTTGTCCGAAGCTATTCTTGATAATCTGTAACATGTCCCGAATCCTTTCTGCGGTCTCCGATTTTTCATTCAAAAAGTAGACAAACCGCATACTGGTGTAATCACATGTGAAGCATACGAAGTACTTGGCCCCTTCGAGTAACGCAGCTTCCATCGGTCCGAACAAGTCGGTGTGCATAATCTCTGCACACTCCGTCGCACGCTGCTGTCTTGATTGAAAAGTTGTCCTTTGCTGCTTTCCCTCGACGCACGCTCCGCAAAATTCATCGTTCTTGCTTACCTCAATCTTGTTTTGATGTCCCAGCCGCTCGTGCCAAATCTGGAGGGAATCCCTGAGTGACACGTTGGCTTCTTTGTCTCGTACGTGTTGCGAACTTTTTGTACGAAGAAAACCACTCTCTACGAAATGACAGATGATCTGTGGACCCAGAATCTATGATCCACACATCTTTACCCAACTCCGTGTTCATAGCCTGGATAATGTAAGCCTGATCCCTTTTGATCTACCCGAATCCTTGCTCTTCTTCAGGTTGGGACAATTTCGCTTTATATGGCCAATAACTCCACACGTGTAGCATCGAAGTGGTCGTCTCTTTCCGTACTTTTATCAGCTGGTTTTCCGGATGTCTTCGCCTGTTTACCTTAAATGCCCACCAGATTAGCCAGAGTTTTCTGGTCGTCCGGTCTAACCCACCAGGCTTGCCTCAAGCTTTCGTAGTCGTCCGGCAAAATATCCAGCAATTTCACCACGAGAGACGATTCATCTGGTTACACTCTCAGTTGCTGTAAACGTAACACAAGTCCCTCGAATTTTGCAATATATGAAACAAAGTTATTAACAACTTAAACTTACATGAAATTCCTCTAAAATTTTAAACATCTGCAAATCGCTTAAGATCTCAATTTTTCAACTGAAATTTCAACACGTATTAAATACGTAATATTGTTTAACTTTAAAAAAAGAGAACTAAGCCGATTTGCTACTGTTTTAAATTTTGGAAAATGTTTATGCAAGTTTAAGTTGTTAGTAACTCGCGAATCGCTCATCGACAAAAATCGTGTAATACATGAAATGAAGGAGAATTTCATGCAGAATTCAAATTTTCGAACCGCGTTATCGTATCTTTAACCGGGTCAGAGTTGTGGATGAATTTGTAGGAAAGCGTTAAAAAAATTATTAAAAAATCATCAATAATTTACTTCTTTCGATGCCATGACGAATATAAACTGTTATAAATAGTGACCTATTATACTAAGTATTAAATACGTAATAAGGTTTATTTCTTGAGTAATTTGAATATCTATCATAAATTATTATTCCTGTTAACAATTTTTTAACATAACTCTTTGAGAGTGCATCCTAGGTAAGAAATGTAACATCCCTTTTATATACAAAAAATTACGGGATTTAATTTTGTATTCTTGTAAAATTTTGATACGGGCCACTATTTTCAAAAAAATGGACAAAACCTCATTTTTTGCACCTTTGATCCAAGATGGCGGCAAAATCCGGGGTGCCATAGAAGAAAATAATCAGCTGTCTACAATTTTTTTTGAAACAATTACATATATGGCTGGCAGCGATCATATATATGTTAGTACCAGCAGAGCCATCTGCATACTTTCTACAGGCTTCTTGCCATTGTTAAAGATCATATGATCGCTGCCAGCCCAACGAGTCGGTGCCTCTATTCCAGGAGTCCACTCACTGTGGACCGGACAAAGGCCACAGGTTAACACCACGCTAATGAGCACCAAATAGTGCGAAACGCGTCTGTGATTACTAGTTGTGCTGGCCAGCTTCTGACGATGAGTGAAAAGTTGACTCAGGAGTTGTAAAACATGACGAAACTTTGTAATATGTTTACTAATATGTTCGTTTCACGGAGAAATTCGCAATTTGTTTGCAATTTGCATTTTTATTTTGTATTATTTTTATATTAACAATCGTTTCTATTTCATATTTTTTAGAATACCTACAAAATTACTGTCAAATATACTGTAGCATATTTGACAGCTAGACGGTAATGAACTTATGCATTCTATAAGAATAAATACACTAACGGCTAGTTACAAATATCGCCACCAGGCGGCTACAGGTTAATTTTCGTTGCGAATAGTTTCAAGAATACCGTGAGTTTCAGCTAAGATGGAATATTTACTATTATGTTATTAATGTATTATTTTGGATACTAGTTATACATATTTCATCGTTCCAGATAAAATGCAACATAAGTTGTCAATGTCAAATGAACTTGTCAGCATAATTTACTGATTTATAAATAACTTAAGAAAGTAATAAGAGTAGTGTCAATAAAATATAAATATATATGTCGTCACAAATTACATGTTTTATTTTCAAAAACTACACCATTAACAATTAAATAAGCCAGCCAAATATGTAATAGTTAAAAAAAATGTAGACAGCTGATTATTTTCTTCTATAGACCAGTCGGCAAAAGTTTATTGTGGCAATAATTGGTGCCAAGAGGGAGTAAATTTTGTTCTCTTTATTGGAACCTCCAAAAAGACATACTAATTTTGTACTCTCTGGCGACCCCGGATTTTGCCGCCATCTTGGATCAAAAAATGAGATTTTATCAATTTTTTGGAAATAGTGGCCCGTATCAAAATTTTATAATACAAATTTAAATCCCGTAATTTTTTGTATATAAAAGGATGTTACATTTTTTACCTAGGACGCACTCTCAGAGTTATGTTAAAAAATTGTTAACAGAAATAACGATTTATGATATGACCCGGTTAAAGATACGATAACGCGGTTTGAAAATTTGAATTCAGCATGAAATTCTCCTTCATTTCATGTATTACAGGATTTTTGTCGATGAGCGATTCGCGACTTACTAACAACTTAAAACTTGCATAAATATTTTCCAAAATTTAAAACTTTAGCAAATCGGCTTAATTCTCTTTTTTCCCTCTAAAATTTTTTACACGATTAAAGTTAAACAATATTACGTATTTAATACGTGTTGAAATTTCACTTGAAAAATTGAGATCTTAAGCGATTTGCAGATGTTTAAAATTTTAGAGTAATTTCATGTAAGTTTAAGTTGTTAGTAACTTTGTTTCATAAATTGAAAAATTCGAGGGACTTGTGTTACGTTTACAGCAACTGAGAGTGTAGCCAGATGAGTCGTCTCTCATGGTGAAATTGCTGGATATATTGCCGGACGATTACGAAAGCTTGAGGCAAACCTGGTGGGTTAGACCGGACGACCAGAAAACTCTGGCTAATCTGGTGGGCATTTTGACGATAGACCACGTCAGCAGCCAGCCGTAAAACGCGAAGAACTGGTGGCGCTGATGACGAATAAGGCGAAAATCGACGAAAAAGGTAAACAGGCGAAGACATCCGGAAAACCAGCTGATAAAGGTACGGAAAAGAGACGGCCATTTCGATGCTACAAGTGTGGAGTTATTGGCCATATAAAGCGAAATTGTCCCAACCTGAAGAAGAGCAAGGATTCGGATAGATCAAAAGGGATCAGGCTTACATTAGCCAGGCTATGAACACGGAGTTGGGTAAAGATGTGTGGATCATAGATTCTGGGACAACAGATCATCTGTCATATCGTAGAGAGTGGTTTTCTTCGTACAAAAAGTTCGCAACACGTACGAGACAAAGAAGCCAACGTGTCACTCAGGGATTCCCTCCAGACTTGGCACGAGCGGCTGAGACATCAAAACAAAATTGAGGTAAGCAAGAACGATAAATTTTGCGGAGCACGCGTCGAGGGAAAGCAGCAAAGGACAACTTTTCAATTAAGACAGCAGCGTGCGACGGAGTGTGCAAAGATTATGCACACCGACTTGTTTGGCCCGATGGAAGCTGCGTTACTCGGAGGGGTCAACTATGTGAAGAAGTCGTCTTGTCGTTCGTGGTTACAGTCAACGCGAGGGTGTGGATTATACTGAGACCTTTGCTCCAGTGGCACGGTTCGACACTATCCGTGCTGTAGAGGGTCCTATATTGCAGCAGTTTGACGTAGAATCGGCCTTCCTAAATGGTCTTCTGGAAGAGGAAATTTATATGAAGCAACCGCAATGCTTTAATGATGGTAGCGATCGTGTGTATAAACTTGTAAAGAGTTTATACGGACCTAAACAATCGCCTATAACCTGAAATAAAACATTCAAGGACATACTGATCAACTACGGAATGACTCAAAGTACTGCCGACCCTTGTTTATTCTATCAAAATACGAATCAGGCTAAGTTAGTAGTTGTTCTTTACGTTGACGATGGGCCGCTGCCACAAGTCAGACGGACATCGACGAGTTGCTGCGGATGCTACAAGCCAACCTCAAGATCACGGTGGCGCAAGCTGAACACTTCCTAAACATTCGGATCAATCGTCAGGAAGATGGTTCAGTTTTTATCGACCAAGAAAGTTATGCAGATCTGTGCTTCATCGTTTTGGCATGGATGACACAAATAAGGTTTCCACGCCAATCACAGATTATCTGGACAAACAAGATGCGGATTCAGAATTGACAACAGCCCCATATCGCGAAGCTGTTGGATGCCTGATGTACTTGGCCGTAGCTACCAGGCCGGACCTTACCTTCGCCGTAAATTACGCTTCACAGTTTCTCGAGAGTCCTGGAGAGAAACACTGGATCATGGTGAAACGTATAATGAGATACATTAGGGGCACAGCACACCTTGGTAACAGGTACAGCGCAAATGGAGCACATGGCGAACTGGAGGCCTACAGTGATGCAGACTTCGCGACCGAACCAGGGACGCGGCGGTCCGTCAGTGGACTGCTATTCAAGTACGCGGGAGGATTTATCACCTGGGCCAGCAGAAAACACCTGAGCATTTCGCTATCTACTAATGAGGCGGAGTACTTTGCCGCTAGCAAGGCGGCAAAAGAGGTAGTTTGGCTGGGACGTCTTTTCGAAGAAATAGCTCCGTTGAAGAATGTTCCAGTACTCTTGGTGGACAGCGGTCAGACTTGCCAAGAACTCCGTATTTCATCGACGTTAAAAGCACATAGAGGTCCGTCACCATTATGTGCGAGAACGAGTTCAGCAGGGACATCTGATAATCGAACATGTATCGGGGAAGGTGGCAGATATCTAGACAAAACCTGTTTCTCGAGAACGTTTATTCGAAACTACGTAATCTTGTAGGAATGGACGTTAAAAACTAACTAAAGTTTTAGTAATGGTGTTGAAGAAAACGTTTAGTTAGTTGAAACTACTTGATTTTTTGTAAAACATCGTGGTGGCCATGTACTCAATGTATACTTTTTTCAATTCAATTGTTTTTACATTATCGTCAAGAATAAAACTATTCTTTGTGCAATGAACCATATTAATTCTTTTTCATATTTCACTGGCTACAAAATTAATAAATACATACTGTCTGCGTTAGGTATTTGTACAGCCCTCAGTTTTATTGCAGCACTCCGCTACGCGTCGTGCATCAATATAAAACCTCACGTTATAAAGTAGCAGCTACCGCAAGTATAATATAAATAACTAGTGTAACTAGTTACCATAGTAATACATTAATGACAGAATAGTAAGGCCCAGTTTATAAAACATTGTTAACTTTAATCACATTATTAACTTTGACATGGCTAATTTTCCAATGTATTTTTGATACGTATCCATGGTTACAATGAGTAGTTAAATACATTAGCCGCTTTCTTTTTGCCAAGAAGATCAACTCCAAGTAGTACGTATCTACCCTAAACCGTTCTTTTTAAAAGGAGTTAAATGATCTTGTACTACCCATTTTCTTCATCCCTGCCCCCGCGAAGCACCATCATTGAAACAACATCAAATGGATCCTGAACTGATCACGAATGTCAATGTCATGTAAATGTGATTAATTGATATGTATTTCGCGTATTTCGGCTTGTTTTTAAGCATTTGATATTAATATGACAGAAATAGAAAAAATTAGTTTGTTTGATTCACAAACACAATAGTAATTAACGTATCAAGGGTGTTATAAGGACAATAACGCCTGAGGTCAACAGTGTACTTTGCGAGGGCCTCTGGCTCGAGATGCGTACGTTAGCCGAAGGCGTTATTGTCCGTTTAACTCCCGTGGTGCGTTCAACGTTTAACGTCTGACTATAATTTTTAATATTCTACGGATTATGGATCAGAAAGTTTTAATAAAATATACGGAATAGGTAGGCTATGAATGTTTCTGCTTGTTTCTTGGGCTTTATCCCAGTATCAATATCATTTTATTGACAACATTACCATAGCAACAACTCATAACACGCTCTAGGGTGTTATTTGGTATATAACAACCCTGAAAGCAGGGTTATCATAATAATAGCATACCAGTCGAACGTTAAAGTTATATAATGTTTCATTACCTTAAGAAATACATCCATATTTAAACACCCAAATGTGAAATAATTTAATGTGTTAAAAACGAATCACATATGCAACAGATGATAGCCACAAGCAAATTCAGCAGAATATTAGGTGCGTTCAATGAGGTAAGCAAATTAAGCAAATGCTAGGTAAACAGACGAGACTTGATGATTAGTATATTGAACGGTTTGCTACTTATAACCATAAAATGTCATCCACAACTGTCATCGAGAAAGTTGTAATATAATATGTGTATCTTTCATCTCTTTTTTGGTCTGCTAACTTATGGAATAGTATAATGTAATGGAATGGCTTATATTCCACAAAAAGTCTGTGGTCCGAGCCGAACGCAAGGACTACGGTTTGCGGTCGTGGATTATGCCATTCCAAACGTGTTGTAGACTATACTTTATCCAACAAGATTTTAGAAATTATACAAAAATGTTGATCGATTTTGACAATTATAACCATCAAATATTTTTTTTGACGCCTGTCCATAAATTGCTTATAATAATAGCATTTATATCTTTGTTTTGCTTTTTTTCATAATAACTGGCCCACAGAATCAACAAGTTCCCCTATTTCTGGTGGCGTGCATTCCATATCTATATCTTCATTGCCACTTCATATATATATATATATATATATATATATATATATATATATATATATATATATATATATATATATATATATATATATATATATATATATATATATATACCGTGTGTCCCAAGCAAACCTTGACATAGGCGTTTAACATGGGAAAACTGATTTTTGTGAATAAAAAGTGTCCGGCATAAAATTAAGCCATGCTATTTAACATGATTATAGTACATTACCTCGTGTACCTTATTTAATATTAATTACATTATTATCATTGCGTAAATCAGAGAAAATTATAAATATCTGTTAATAAATATTTGTTATATTTTAAGTCGGTGAACATATCACTATTTAAATTGGTATTTTTCTGCAAAATTTCAAGCAGTTCGCGTTTTTGTTCATTTGAAACGTAAGCTTTCCGTTTCGATGACATTACGAAATTGTTTCGTCAAAAATATACAAATGTTTGAAATTTTTTTACGCCATCCTTCAGATTTTGTAATATTGACAGCTAATGTTCTCAGCGTATTCAATATTATATAACACTTTCTCTCATTTATATACATTGTTCGCCTTATTCCATTCAGTATTGTAGAGAATAGGGCGTAGTTTTGAACAATCTGATTGGCTGAATTTGGAGACAAGAGACAAGTTTACCCGTAATTTAGGCTACTTACAGCTGACGTTGATGTCAGCGCCATCTGCCAAGTGGCCATATAATAGTACATTATATTATAATACAGGATGAGTCTTTGAAATGACCGTTTTCGATATCTACTTTGTCGATAGAAATACAGCATAAATTTATTTATTATAATCGATTACTCAAGGAAAGGATTTAACATGTAAAATCATATTTTCGTAGTTTCCTGCACCCGTAATTATTGTAGGTAAAAAAGCTTCAAAGAAAACTTACAGAGCATAAAATTCAATAAATAAAATTAATTTTGCGTGCCTTGTAATCACACAAATTAGGTATGAAAATGACGTAAGTCACCCCAAAAATAGCGATAGCCATGGAATTGAAACAAAAATTAACAAATGTTAACGGTTTATCTGTCAAGTTACGCTGCGTTAGTTTATTTTTATTATTAGTTGTAATTACTATTGAACTGAGAATATAATTCATGAGCCACGTGAGATGTTTTCCGCCAATCAACATTCAGAATCTCTCTAGTTACATATCTATCACAGCGATGATAAAAATCAAAGAAATTATTACGTTATTTATATTCGTTACTAAGGAATTTGTTTTCTTTATTTGCCATTGACAGTTAATTTTGAGTATAAAAATGTACGATAATCGTTGGGTTGATATCAACAACGATGAAAATAATAAGGCAGTTGTCAAGTTAACTATCTTATAATACAATATAATAAAAGTTAGGTTAGCAGCACGCATAATGTGTGACAAAAATTCATTATATTCTCTCATTAAATATAAGCTCGTGATATGATTAATAATAAGATATTGCTCGTGAAACCGAAGCAGCACATTTCACTCGTTCTTCGGACTCGTGAAATCTGCAACTCGGTTCCACTCGATATTATCGATGATAATCATATCACTTGTTATATTACGTATGAAAATATAGCCGACAATTATACAATATGTGAAAAAAGGTTATTTTACAGTGGTAGTAGTATAAGACAAGTGAGGGATGTATTTGCAAATTTATGTCGCACGAACACACACACACATACGCACGCGCGCGCGCGTACATACATACACATGCTCATACACACACACACACACACACACACACACACACAATATATATATATATATATATATATATATATATATATATATATATATATATATATATATATATATATATATATATATATATATATATATATATATATATATATATATATATATGGTGTTTCCTTTAAAACAAACCAGCGCTTTTTTGGGTGAACTAACAACTTTAAAGAAAAATGTTTTATACCAAAAAAGAATAAGGGGATAATGTATCAATAGTAACAAACCAAATATTTAACAAGTACTGGATAGCTTTCAATAAGCAAAACAAGTATTGAGCATCTGTCACTGTCCCTGTTCAATACACGTAGAGGTGTAACTTAAAGTGAGGTTATATTTACAGCTGCAGTGCCTGTCAGCACTTTATTTGTTTGTTTTAAATAGTTTAATAATTATTGTTTAATTTGCAACAGATTTTTTTAAATACGTACGTTATATGAATGTGAAGTAAAAATGTAAGCTATTTTATTTACCAGAGTATTTTTTGTAACTCTGGGTTTTATTGTAGAGAGCACTTGTACAATTTTTTAAAGAGCCAAAATTCTTTTGTTTTTTATTATGATAGTCTCTACTTTTTATGACATATAACATTGATATTTCGCATATTCCTCAATTAAAATTGAGGTTTGTTCATGAGACCAAGACATCTGCAGACAATAAAAATATTAGATATTAGTTATTCCACTTTCATGTGTGTTAATAAGGGATTAATAACGAAGGCATTTGAACGCGTGAGCGTAATTAACGCGTTAATTTTCGAGATTGTCCGCTGAAAGTATCTTATTAAATTATAAAACTCTTATTTTATTCCATTACAAAACTTTTAGGTTAGTGTAACATATACACATTGGCAACACTGATCACACACACACAACACACATGTATGTGATTGTAACATGTCGATGCAGTTACGTTGTAGTCTAGAGTTGTGAATAAACAGATATATTTATAAAACAGTGTTTATTTCAAAGAACCCTAAATATTACATGGTGTCAGAAGTGTGCGTAGACACAAAGAAATAAATACAACAGAAAATGCCGAATGACCAGGGAAGCAACATGCAGTCAAACGTATCATGCAACATACAGGTTAGACCGCCAAAAAATCTGGTTATTGCGAATGATATGGCTAAAACTTGGACAGAGTGGCTACAGCAATTTAACTGGTATTCAACAGCCGTGCAGTTAGATAAGCAAGCACCAGAAAGACAAGCGGCAACGTTAATGGCTACAATCGGACCAGAAGCAATCGCAATTTTCAACACTTTTGCGTTGACAGAAGAGGAACAAAAAAATGTTGAGGTAATAAAAAACAAATTTACTACCTATTTCACACCAAAATCAAACGTAACGTATGAACGATATACTTTTAATAAAATGTTTCAAAATGTAGACGAAACATTTACTGAATTTTTGACGAAAATTAAGACAGTCAAAAAAATGTGATTTTGGTCAGTTGCATGATAGTCTTTTAAAAGATAAAATTGTAATCGGAATTAAATCAGAAGCGGTCAGAGAAAAACTATTGGCAGAAGAAAATTTAACCGTAGATCGTGCGATAACTATTGCATTAGCTTCAGAACAAGCATCTAAACAATTAAAAGATATTCAGAATAAAGACGTTCAAAAAGTTGATGTTATAAAAACTAACAAAACTAACACTCAAAGTAACAGTAAAAGAGCACAAGATGCTGCTAAAGAATTTAATTGTAGGAGATGTGGCCAGAGACATTCACCAAGGTCGTGCCCAGCATATGGCAAAAACTGCAACAAGTGTGGAAAATTAGGACATTTCGGTAAACAATGCAAGAGTAAATCGAAAGGAAAATTGAAAATACACAATGTAGATTGCGATGATACTGAAGAAGATTCGGACCAGTCATTGTTCATTGGTTGCGTAAGTACCCGTCAAGCAGCAGATACCAGCTGGTTACAGACTGTAAACATCGCTGGAAACAATATAAAAATGAAACTTGACACGCGTGCTCAATGCAATGTCGTTCCACAAACAATAGCATTACGTTGTAAAGCTGAGTTGAAGCCATCTAGAACAAAGAAGCTCATAACTTTCAGTGGCAACGAAGTCGAAGTCCTTGGGGAAACAAAACTTACTGGAACACTCAAAGGTAAAAGGGTTGCAATTATGTTTAAGGTTGTGAAGGAAGATGTCACACCAATTTTGGGTTTAAATACATGCACGCAACTAGGGTTAATTGCGCGAATTGAACAGTTATGCGTAGAGTCTGCAAGAAAAGAAGACAAGAATAAAGATATAGGTTGTATAAAAAATTTCGAGTACGATATTGATTTAAAGAAAGATGCTAAATTGGACATAAAACCTGCTCGAAAAATACCACACGCTATTAAAGATCAAGTTAAAGAAGAGCTTGACAGAATGGAAAAAATTGGAGTCATAAGGCGCATTTTTGAGCCTACACCAATTGTCAGTCCAATAGTTTTAGTCTGGAAAAACAAAAAATTGCGTGTTTGCATCGATCCGACGGATTTAAATAAAAATATCAAGCGAAGACACTACCCGTTGAAGACTATTGAAGAAATCGCTTCAAGAATTAAAGGTGCCAAGTATTTCACCAAACTAGACTGTGAACGAGGATTTTGGCAAATCAAAGTCAGCAAAAGAACAGAAAAATTTCTTACATTTGGTACGCCATGGGGTAGATATACCTTTCAAAGACTTCCGTTTGGACTAGCATCTGCGCCAGAAGTTTTTCAAGAATTAATGAACAAAATTTTGGAAGGCTTACCAAATACTGAATGCTCTATGGATGACATACTAGTGTACGCAGAAAACAAAGAAGAATTGCAACGTAGCACGCAAAAAGTTGTTCAAAGACTTACTGAAGCAATCCAAAATTTAGAAACACCTAAAAACAAACAGCAGTTACAAAGACTACTGGGTATGGTTACATATTTAAACAAATTTATTCCTAATTTGTCGGAGTTAACAGAGCCATTACGAGCCATCTTAAAAAAGAACACTGAATGGGAATGGACACATGAGCAAGAAGAAGCAGTTATCAAAATAAGAGAAGTCTTAGCAAGCCCACCAGTGTTGCGTTACTATGATGTCAACAAGGATGTAAAATTAACAGTTGACGCAAGTTCTAAAGCATTGGGTGCAGTTCTTACCCAAGAAGAACATCCTGTAGCATATGCGACAAGAGCCTTAACAAAGTCTGAACAAAACTACCCTCAAATTGAAAAGGAAGCGTTGGCGATTAAATTTGCATGCAAAAAGTTTCATGATTTTATATATGGGAAACGACTAGTGGTTGAAACAGACCATAAACCGCTGGAAGTTATTTTCAAGAAGCCAATTGTTTCTGCACCACCGAGACTTCAGAGAATTATGTTCGAAGTTCTACAATATTCGCCTAATGTAGTTTATACGAAGGGTACGGAAATACCAATACCAGACGCATTAAGCCGCGATTGCGTTCATAATGAAGAAGTGACAGCAGATAATCAAAAGGAAGAAGAATTAGTTGTACACGCTGTCTTAGCTGTGTCAGAAGAAGTGCTGAAGAATCTACAAGACGTCACAAAAGCGGATGTAGAACTTCAAAAACTGAAAACTTTTGTCAAAGTAGGATGGCCAGAAAATAAAGAAGAATTACCACTGGAAATACAAAGTTACTTTAATTTCAGAGACGAATTATCATATCTGGAAGGAGTTCTATTTAAAGGTAATAAAAATATTGTCCCTGAAATAGAAATTAAGAATATAATGAAGAAGCTACATGTTGGCCACAGTGGAATAGAGAGGTCATTAAGTACAGCAAGACAATTATTCTTCTGGAAAACCTTGACAAAAGATATTATAGCATTCCTTAATAGTTGTGCAGTATGCCAAAAAATGCAAAGAAGTAATTCGAACGAGCCATTGTTGCAAAAAAGAATTCCAAATTTGCCATGGGAAGTAGTTGCATCTGATTTATTTTACTTAAATGGCAACACATACCTTTTAATAGCGGATAGCTATTCTGGATTTTTTGATGTAGCTAAATTAAAAAATGCAACATCAAGCGAAGTTATAGAGGTTATGAAAAACTGGTTTTCGTTACATGGCATACCGCAAGTCCTTGAAACAGACAATGGCACACAGTATAATTCGACAGAGTTCCGAGCATTCCAGAAAAAGTGGGGATTTCAACAACAATACTCAAGTCCAAGATACCCTAAGTCAAATGGTCTGGCTGAGAGATATGTCCAAATTGCGAAAAATCTAATGAAAAAATGCGCTGCAGACG
>OY720450.1:42027084-42029584 GCA_963082715.1 Harpalus rubripes
TAACTTACTTTGTGAACGAAAAAAAAATACATTTTGAAATGTTTAATTTAATTAAATTAATTTAAAACGAATTAATTGATATGATTCTAATAACTGGTGAATCGACTGGAATCATAAGACGAGCAAAAAGAATTTACCGGGAGCGGTTTTTGTTACTAAATTGTTTTAGTTTGCTAAGTTGTATAGCACTGTTACGTTTTGTTTATTTTCACATAGTCACCTATAATATTTCTAATATTTCTAATATTTCTAAATTATCTCATTTTTCTCGAAATTTTTCAAATACATTAATAAAAAATAATACATCGTTGAAAAGAGAAAAAAATGGCGGTTTCTATTTCATTAAAATAATTATAGGTTGCCATTTGAAAAATAAAAGTTGATAGTCGTATCTTGTAAACCTGATGTTATAAAAAATATCTACATCTGCCATCAAATAGTATATGTAAAATAATTAAATTTTATATGAGCCATTTTTTTCTATTATAATAAAAAAGTTAAAGGGGGGGGGGGCGTCTTCCCAGAGTCACTCTGTATATACAATATGGGAAAACAGTTTTTTACAAATATCATCTGTCCCGCAAGACTATGGTGGGAGTTTTAGATATGGTTGGATAGAATATTTAATTTGGTATCGAAGAGTATCTAAATACTCCTAATTTAATAGCTTATTATTGAAATATATGCGAAAGTATAATGCAGTTTGACAGTTATTACTTATAATTTGTTAAAAACAGTAATCATGGAAACGTTTTCTGTAGCTGAATTGGTTAGATCGGGGCATCTTAATAATTATTCACGAGTTCAAATTCTGCCCGCCTCATATTTTTATAATTTTATTTTGTAAAATGTACTATTAAAAAATTACAAAAATAAAACAAATTGCTTAGTAAATCAAGTAGTTTAAAGAATTCATTTTTTTTATTAATTTTAATTTTATAAGGTTCTTTAGGTACAATATTCTTTTAATTTTATTTCTCGTAGATTTATTTTATGAAATACTTGATTTACCAAACAGTTTAGATTTTAATTTTATAATTTATTTAATAATACATTTTACAAAATTAAAAATGTCAGGCGGGCAGGATTTGAACTTGTGAATAATTATTACTGTGCCTCGATCTAACCCAGCGTTTCTTAACCTATGTGTCGCGACCCAAATTTGGGCAGAATTTTATAATTTTAATTACTAAATGCTAAATATTATTACCTTTTGCTGCTATCTATCTATATGTGCGAATCTGGTTTTTCTATACTCTTGTAATTACTAAAACTAAAATTAGGAACCGCCGTGATTTGAAGAACTTTCAAAACTTATGCAAACTCGGGGCACACATTAATTAACATTAATTTTTGTAAACTACTTGTATTTTGTATTTCAAATTTTGAAGAACCGTGTTCGAAAGTAGAATTGGACAATTATGGGAATGTACCTAATATTTATGTTCCGGACATTTTGACTATCAGACAAAATTAAAATTGTATCAAATTCATGTACCAAATTGTAACAAATTTCGTTTTATTTGAAATAATTGTTGGTCTTATTATGGTATTAAATTTACATTATTTTGTTTATATAAATAGGTAGGTATGTAATATTCGTACATATTCATTTTTTTATTTTCATAAATAGATTATAGTTTATAATAAATAAGACATTTGTATGGGGTCTCGTGGCCGCGTGCTTATGAGTGTTAGGTCGCGAATCTGGAGAACCGGGTTCGATCCCGACCGACGCCAGATATTTCCAATTTTAAATGGCACGAAATTGACCACTGTGGTGCAGTCTTCACGCCAGCAATGAGTGCCCGTGAGGAGACGCCTGGTAAGCGCCCGCACGGTGCAAATATTTCATCATTACAGATATCTGTCTTCAAAGCAGATTGGCACACCCAGCAATGGGTAATAAGCCGTGATGATATATTTATTTATTTTTTAAATAATATTCTAGTGGGTCGCGAAACCAACACAATAGATAAATTTGGGTCGCGCCTTGAAAAGGTTTAGAAACGCTGATCTAACCAATTCAGCTACGGAATACGTTTCCATGATAACTGTTTCTAATAAATTATAAGTAATAACTGTCAAATTGCATTATATTTTTGCAAATATTTCACTAATAAGCCATTAAATTAGAAGTATTTAGATAGTCTTCGATGCCAAATTAACTAATCATATCAAAAACTCCCACTATAGTCTTGCGGGACATATGATATTTGAAAAAAACTGTTTTCCCATGTTAAACGCCTATGTCACGGTTTTCAGTGTTCACACTGTATATATATATACATCCCGCTATCATTACGACTTCCGTTTATGGCAATGAAATACGGCGTCCATGCGTCCGTATATCTTGAAATATGCATTTGTGTATCATTGTAGCGTCACTTCATAACTCCGTGTTTGTGGAGTCCGCTGTATACTCACTTTTATTACAATAACTTTGTAGCGTCCAGTTTTACCTCTCGCTACCTTTGGTAAGAGGAACGCTAATAATCGC
>OY720450.1:42032084-42057084 GCA_963082715.1 Harpalus rubripes
TGAACACATTACTACTACTATTATTTTAATGTGTTCATCTATATGTTTTTTTAAAAATATTTTTACCTCCTGAAGAAGGCATAAGAGATGCCGAAACCAGTTGAGGCCGAAAATTAAATAAATAATTTGACTGGAATCCAAAAATTTACTTCATTCCAAAAATAAGTAATGTATTAATGCCCAAATTATTGTTATTTTACATAAAAAATAAAACCTTGATCACCATAATTTATCTCTTGAATAAAAGCTTCGTTCTCGAAATATTAGATCTGTGCCTAAATAACAACTTAGTTCTCAGAATAGTACATCGGTTACCAAATAAGTCAATTATCGAACTCTAATATAAGTTCTTTTTTGAATTTCGTCAAATATGAATTCTGTGCATTAGGTTTCCGTTAAATTAAACAATTTTTTTGGAAATTTGCAAGAGAAGAAGTCACATTTTTATAAGTTTGACTTGATCAAAATATAATACTTAATTACGAGTATATAAAATAAAACACTAATATTAAACTATAAACATATAAAAACAAAATAAACGTATGTTCTAAATAATGATAATTACAAACATACAAACATTTATAAATAAATTCAAATAAAATGGAATTTTTAACAAATACTATCTACTTAATAATAGAAAACTGTGAGAGGCAGTAAACTTTCAAAGTTTATTTCAAGTAAAATGAAAGCTACGTAAAATTTATTAAGGTCCTTAATTATTTCAAAGTCTATATGTGAAATGTTTTTATATATTTCAAATTTATTTATATATTTATAAATATTTAGCAGTATTTATTCATAAAGATTCAGTTTTATATTTATAAACTTTTCCATTTTTTCACCGTTTCTTATAGTTTTCTATTATTAAATAGGTAGTACTTGAAAAAAAAATCAATTTTGTTTAAATTTATTAATAAATGTTTACATTTTTATTATTTTTGTTTAGAACAAACATTTATTTTGTTTTTATATACGTATTTCTAATACTAATGACTAATTTTATATATTTATGCATATTACCTATATCAAAAATAACTTATTTCTAAATTTCAAGTTCCCTGTGGCTTATTTTGGTAAAAATAAACATGTTTTCAATTATTTACGTTTATTTTTATTTTGTGATTACATTCTAGCACCAGAAAAGGCAGTGATTTTACAAATTTCTAAGTTGGAAAACAAAGAGTAAATATGTATCTTTACATATGTTATTTTATGCGCTTCCTATGGCTAAACGATAGAATATAAATATCTTCTGTTAACACATTTTGTTAGAGAATTTTATATTCTGTTATATTGTTCATATACATTTTTTTATATCTGTCACAGTTTTCGCGAAATTTTAAAAAATGTTAACACATTATCTGAACTTGATATTTTATACGCTTTCTACGGCTAAACGACCAAACATAAATATGTCCTGTTAACTTATTTTGATAGATAATTTTATGTTCTATTATATTGTTTATATACATTTTTTATATCTGTCACAGTTTTCGTAATAATTTGAAAAAACTCCCATTAAGCGCTGTAGTACAGTTCAGCCACTAGTGTGTCACTAAAGCTAATTTCAGGCTCGAGAGAATCTCGGAGGCTCCGAATCAGTGGAGGAGTGGACGCTCTTATTGACGCAGTGTGAAACTTGGAAGTACGGGAGATATACGGATTGGCGACGCTAGAGAACCTAGTGGCGGGTCTAGTGAACTAAAAATATACAAAAAATTTCATATCGACATCATTGTAGCGTCTTCATAAATTTTCGGTATTCGATACTAGATGGTGAGATATGTTATTGTGGAGCTTCTCAACAGACTTAACTAGAGCGTCCGTATATGGGCGCCTTAATGCACCTGGACGCTAGAATGATGACAAATACATAATGTATGGACGCTATATTGATAGGAAGATGTATATATATATATATATATATATATATATATATATATATATATATATATATATATATATATATATATATATATATATATATATATATATATATATATGTAGAGTAGGCGGAATACTTACTCGACTCGCAGGTTGTATATTTACGGATGATTGTTTTTTATATATATTGGTTGTAAGTTGTAACTTGTACGTGTATGTGTCGGTCTGTAGAAAAAGAAACATGGACATTTTGGCAGCAGTGTTTTACTTTAAATAAAACCCTCATCCTCAAACATCACAGTGGCGACGAGGATAAAAGTATTTTTCAAATTAAAAATAATGTGTAAAAATCACTATAGACACGTGAGTAATCCATATTTTTAATAAAAATTCTACATTTAAACATGAGTTCAAGTCCACAGTTCACGTTTCGTGAGTTCAATCATAAAGTATCAGATTGGACAATATATCTAGCTCAGTTAGAGCAAAAATTTATAGCAAATAGTATAACGGACGAAAAAATAAAACGTGCATTCCTGCTGAGCCAATTAAATGAAGAATCGTACAAATTGATGAAAGATTTGAGTGCTCCAAAATTACCAGAGGGGAAGAACTACAGCGAGCTGGTAGAACTGTTCAACACACGGTTCAAATCTGCAACATCCTATTTCACTGCTCGTTTCAAGTTCTACAAAGCCATGAAACGAGATGAAGAGTCCGTTCAAGAGTGGATGGCTCGAGTAACCAGCTTATCGACTGAATGCGGGTTTGCGGCAACAATGCTAGACACAGTTATACGTGACATGTTTATTATAGGTTTGGGTAAAGGTGCAATGCGTGATCGATTGTTCGAAGAGGATGCCAAGGTGCTGACCAAGGAGAAGGCGTTAGAAATTGCCATGTCCAGAGAAAAAGCCAAGCAGTTCAAAATGACAACTCAGAGGCGAGACGGTATCGCCATCAAGGAAGAGCCGGAGGACGAGGAGCTGCACAAGTTGGCCCGGAGTCGTAGCAGACCGCAGCCAAGCAGTAGGGCCCCCGCGACACCATGGAAAGGAAACACCGACAAAACGTGCTCGGTGTGTGGTAAGAATAACCACAAGAAAGAACATTGTTTTTTCAAAGAATATTCATGTAATATTTGCAAGAAAAAGGGACATTTAGCTTCAGTATGTAGAGCGTTTAAAGGGAAAAATAGCAGATACCACTATATGTCTTTTGAAAATCTTGGCAGCCTGTTTAATTTATATTCAGATTCGAATTGCTATGTTGTTACTTTAGAAATAAATAATATTCCGATTAAATTTGAAGTAGATACTGGAGCCACGATCACGGCTATACCCGAGAAATTATATAGTGAAAAATTCAATAATTGTAAATTGACGAAATGTAATATAATATTAAAAGATTATGTGGGAAATGAGATTCAACCTTTAGGGAAATTTAGGGTCAGCGTCCACTACGACAATAAAAGTTTAGAATTGGATTTGTATGTAATTAAAAATGGAGCTAGACCATTATTAGGCCGTATTTGGCTTCGAAAGTTAAATTTCAATTTTATGTCGTTAAATACTTTAGAGACAAACCAAAACCTAGAGTTTTTGAAACAGAAATACTCACCTATATTTACGGAACAATTGGGTACTTTTACAAAAGATATTATGAAAATAAATTTAAAACCAAATACGAAACCGAAATTTTTTAAACCAAGACCGATCCCATTTGCCATGAAATCACTAGTAGAAAACGAATTGGAGCGGTTAGAAAAATTAAAAATTATTAAGCCCGTAAAATATTCACAATGGGGTACACCGATTGTACCAGTCTTGAAAAATGCGGGTAAAAAGGTTAGAATTTGTGGAGATTACAAAGTGACAGTGAACCCGCAAATAGAAATTGACAAACACCCCCTACCCCGAATAGAGGATTTATTTGTTAAATTAGAGGGTGGTCAAAAATTTAGTAAATTAGATCTGTCCAGTGCTTATCAGCAAGTTTTGTTAGATAAAAATTCCCGAGAAATTACAACAATATCAACACATAAAGGTCTTTACCAGTACTGCAGAGCGCCTTTTGGTATCGCATCGATTCCAAGTATTTTCCAGAAGTACATGGAAACGGTCCTTTTAGATTTAGAGGGCGTAGTAGTCTTTCTGGATGATATTGTTGTAACTGCGGAGGACGATGAAAAACATTTACAACGATTAGAAAACGTTTTCGCAAGATTGCAAGAATGTGGATTAACAGTTAATCCTGAAAAATGCTTATTTTTGCAAACATCTGTTTCGTATTTAGGGCATATCATAGACAAAAAGGGTCTACATACTATTCCAGAGAAAATTAATGCAATAGTTAAATGTAGGGAACCCAAAAATGCAAAAGAATTGCAATCATTTTTAGGTATGGTAAATTATTACTGTAAATTTGTACCAAATTGTTCCGAAATTATGCATCCATTGTATGAATTATTAAAAAAAGGTCGTAGTTGGCGCTGGACGAAAGAATGCAAGCAAGCATATGTAGAAATAAAGAATTTATTAAGTTCTGCACAAGTTTTGGTACATTTCGACCCACAAAAATCAATAACTTTAACTGTAGATGCATCGGAGAAAGGGCTAGGTGCAGTGTTGGCACATGTGGAGCGAAATGGGACTGAAAAACCGATAGCCTTTGCGTCTAGAACGTTAATAAATAGTGAGAAAAAGTATTCACAAATTCATAAGGAAGCCCTAGCTATTTATTGGGCATGTAAGAAATTTTATCAATATTTGTACGGTCAGAAATTTCTGATTAAAACTGATCATAAACCGTTATTAACTATTTTTGGTTCTAAAAAGGGTTTGCCTGTTATGGCAGCAAACAGATTGCAACGTTGGGCTTTGGCGTTATCAGCATTTAATTTTGAAATTGCATATGTAGCTTCAAATAAAAATCAGGCAGATTTTTTATCCAGAAAGCCGTTACAAGTTGATGAAACTTATTATGAACAAGAAGACATAGATTTACATTTCTTTGTGAATACGTCACCATTTATTGTTAAATCTAGAGATATTGCTAGAGAAACAGATAAAGAAAAAATATTAAGTAAAATTAAAAGTTTTGTACTAAAAGGTTGGCCTCCTAAACATAAATGTAGTCCAGAAATATTACCGTACGAATCTAGACGCAACGAGCTAAGTGTAGAGCAAGGAGTGCTATTGTGGGGGAACAGAGTGGTTATCCCTCCTAAGCACACAAAGTATGTTTTACAAGAATTACACAGTAGCCATACTGGAATTGTAAAAATGAAATCAATAGCTAGATCTTTTGTGTGGTGGCCCACTTTAAATCATGATATTGAAAAATTGGCAAAAAATTGTCAAGCTTGTGCCGAATACCAAGATAATCCAAATAAATCTTCTTTAATTCCTTGGGAATGGCCTAAAACCCTGTGGAATAGAATACATTTGGATTACCTTGGTCCTTACGGAGGTTATTATTTGTTAGTAATAGTTGATGCTAGCAGTAAATGGGTTGAATGCTTCATTGTAAAAAATCCTAACAGTATTGTAACACTAACGAAATTACGTGAAGTATTCGCAAGATTTGGGCTGCCACACACAATCGTAAGCGATTGTGGAACACAGTTTACCTCTAAGGAGTTCGAAGAATTTGTAAAAATGAATGGTATTGTTCACCTGACTGGGGCAACCTATCATCCAGCAACTAATGGTTTGGCTGAAAATGCCGTACGTCATATTAAGAAAATGCTATTAAAATCAACCAGTCAGACGAGCAGTAAAACTCATTTAGAATGTGAACTTCAAAGATATCTATTTAATTATAGGAATGCACCTCATTGTACCACAGGTGAATCCCCTGCTAAATTATTAATGGGGAGACAATTATTATGCAGATTAGATTTGTTACATCCCTCTACGGGAGATAAAGTTGAAAAAATGCAGAGGAAACAAATAAATAATTACGGGGGGAAAAGACAAATAATGATAGGCCTAAATGATATGGTAATGTATCGCAATTTTAGGTCAAAAACGCCGAAATGGCGTCAAGGAAAAATTGTAAAAATATTAGGGCAAAGAACGTTTTTAGTAAAATGTCAAACTGGCGAAATAATTAAGAAACATGTAGATCAAATTAGAAAACAGTCCACAACTGAATTTATGGACAGGAGTCAAGGGTCGGATGTGGACTGTGATACTTCAGTAACAACATCAGCGAACGAATCTGGCATTGTAAACAATAATTCTAATGTCGAAAGTGACAATGAATCGACAGAATCGAACACTCAAAAGGGTAACAAAGGTGAAGATGGTAATAACAAAATGCGTGAAAATAGTGAAAAGTGTGAAAATAGTGAAAAGGGTGAAAATAGTGAAAATAAGGGCAATATGGTGAAAGAAAATTTAAACGATAGTGATAAGGTTAAATTAGGTAGTCATGAAAATATTGTAAACTCTCCTGTAATTAATGATACTGTTGCAAATACAATTGCGCGCCGTCAAGTACGTATTCCGGATAGATTGCAGATTGAGTGGTAATAAATTAAAGGGGAAGGTGTAGAGTAGGCGGAATACTTACTCGACTCGCAGGTTGTATATTTACGGATGATTGTTTTTTATATATATTGGTTGTAAGTTGTAACTTGTACGTGTATGTGTCGGTCTGTAGAAAAAGAAACATGGACATTTTGGCAGCAGTGTTTTACTTTAAATAAAACCCTCATCCTCAAACATCACAGTATATATATATATATATATATATATATATATATATATATATATATATATATATATATATAAATTATCGAACAGGTTGAGAAGTATACTGTAGACATTTAATATTTATACTTCATTTCACATAAGAAAACAGTGATGGGAAGATAGGTGCAGTTTAATCTTGTTTAATTCGATAATATCATTTATCCAGTCAAAAAACAAAATCAAACTGCACCTATCTTTCCATGACTACTGTCTTACGTGAAATGAAAGTCAGTAATATTTATTACCGAAATTTAACTTATGATATTTCCAAATCTAATTATTTCTATAAATGGTTTTAAATATAATAAAATACCATTAATAAAATATATAGAAAATTTTTAAAATCCCTAAACGATGACGTAAACCATTTGACTGGCTGGATACCCTATACTAAAGTTATTTTAATAGTAAAAATTAAGATTTTTTTTCTGTACAATCAAAACTATATTCTTCTCTCACACATGGTTTTTTTTTCAATATAATTAAGCGAATCAAATTTATTCAATTTCAAATTACTATAACACGCCATTTTCAAATGGAACAACCTATATTTTGTTATCCAGTTGTGTTTCTTTTTGTATTATTAAGGGTATCCTATGCCTAAAACCAATAATTTCGGAGTTTTCCACCATTTTTCGCTAAATTTATATAATTTAGATCTAGTATACTATGAAAATTGTGTTTTTAGTAAGAAACAATTGACAGTGGTTCACATTAGCCAGGAGTAAAGTAACCTTCTGAAGATGACAGCGAGTTTCAGTTAAATCGTATATTACAGAGAATCATAAGAGCATCGTAGATTCTAAGTCTCATCACTTTCGCTTTATTATAGAAATGGCCAGTCCGCAAAATTCACCAGGAGTAAAGTAACCTTATGAAGATGATAGCAAGTTTCTATTAAATAGTATATTACAGAGAATCATAAGAGCAACGTAGATTCCAAGTCTGATCACTTTCGCTTTATTAGAAATGGCCAGTCTGCAAAATTCACCAGGAGTAAAGTAACCTTATAAAGATGATAGCAAGTTTCTATTAAATAGTATACTACAGTGAATCATAAGAGCAACGTTGATTCCAAGTCTGATCACTTTCGCTTTATTAGAAATGGCCAGTCCGCTCTTTTTTTGTGGTCGGCAAATTAGGTAGCACCCTTACACCCGCAACTTGCCCTATCTTTGAAGGACTTGGTGTTGGTCAATCAGGAAATGATATACGAAAGAAAACAGATACCTGTCTGAGGCTAACATCTGCATTACACTATTGAATTATTTGCATTTTTTCTTCAACTGTATACATTATCTTAAACTTACAAATAACAATACAACCCTAATTGACAGATAATATTCACTTGACAATGACAGACTATGTTCTATTTTAAATGGAACGCTTTAGTTACTATGGAAATTGCAAATCCTATGTTCCACGATTGTTTTCATGATATACTAATTAGAACTGAATTTCATATTATTTATTACAGATTAACATGAAAACAATTGCTGTCATAGCCTTCTCACATATTAAATTACATCCATTAATGATAAAATTTCAGCAAAAGAAAGTATTTATTTTTAACAAATGAATATAGTAAATACTAAGATATTTGGTATGGTCGTAAAGAGAATAAAAAATACAATCTAAATTTATAAAAAAACTTATATAGGTTGCATTTAAATTTACAAAGTTGATATCACTTCCGGTTATACCGGAAGTTTCAGAATTACACTTTTCATATAATATAACCGCAGATATTGTATTGAATAAATTATGTCCTTTAAGCAATAAGCGTATCTGCAATAATAAGCCAGATAAATGGACTTTTTCAAACACACGGTATATATATATATATATATATATATATATATATATATACAATAATAATAATAATAATAATAATAATAATAATAATAATAATAATAATAATAAAGCGATATACTATTGTGATATACTATTTAATAGAAACTTGCTATCATCTTCAGAAGGTTATTTTACTCGTGGTGAATTTTGCGGACTGGTTATTTCTTATAAAGCGAAAGTGATCAGATTTAGAATCTACGATGCTCTTATGATTCTCTGAAATATACGATTTAACTGAAACTCGCTATCATCTTCGGAAGGTTACTTTCCTCCTGGCTAATGCGAACTACTGTCCATTGTTTCTTACTAAAAACATAATTTTCATAGTATACTAGATCTAATTTATATAAATTTAGCGAAAAATGGTGAAAAACTCCGAAATTATTGGTTTTAGGCATAGGATACCCTTAATAATACAAAAAGAAACAACTGGATAACAAAATATCGGGTGTTCCATTTGAAAATGGCGTGTTATAGTCATTTGAAATTGAATAAATTTGATTCGCTTTATTGAACAGCATATATAATTATATTTGAAAAAATATATATGAGAGTAGAATATAGTTTTGGTTGTACAAAAAAAAAATCTTAATTTTTACTATTAAATTAACTTTAGTATAGGGTATCCAGCCAGTCATGGTTTACGTCACCGTTTAGGAATTTTTTAAAATTTTCCATATATTTTATTAACGGTATTTTATTGTATTTGAAACCATTTATAGAAATAATTAGATTTGGAAATATCATTATTAGTTAAATTTCGGTAATTTTTGTAAAATGACTTATGATTATTTTTTTAATGGCAATCCTGAACATTCATATTACTGACTTTCATTTCTCGTAAGACAGTAGTCATGGAAAGATAGGTGCAGTTTGATTTTGTTTTTTGACTGGATAATAGTCTGATATTATCCAATTAAACAACAAGATTAAACTGCACCTATCTTCCAACCACTGTTTTCTCATGTGAAATGAAGTATAAATATTAAATGTCTACAGTATACTTCTCAACCTGTATTGTGATTAAATTTTTGTGATTTTGGGGTGGATTCCATTCTTAAAATAAAATATTACTCCATTTTACGATTATTTCTAAGATTATACTTATCTAAAAACGAAAATCATTGTAAGAAAAGGTAAATATCACCAATAAATTATAAAGTTAACAATGACATTGTCATATCTAAAGCTGCGTTCGTAGCTACTGAATTATAAATTACAATTAGTAATTACAAATAGTAATCAATTGGAGCGTCTTAAAACTACTGGTTTTAAATCTGAAAAGCGTTTAGAATTAGCACTTAGTGAAAGTGACAACTATTGAAAAATCGATGAAGCTGTGGCTGATCATAACGGCACTGCACGACGCCAACCAGATTTTTTAATTGTGTTGTTTTTAAGTTCGTTACTATGGATTATTATTATTATATAGACTGACAAGTTTTGATAATAAATATTTTTTTTTCTTCTCAAAATGCGTATTCAATAAATATCTTAATTAACTCCTGTTTAATTAGCGTATTTCCAATATAATTGAAGAAAAGGCTAAATTGGTGACCCCGAAATTGAACTAGATTGGGCAATTATGCCGGACGAAGAACACTCCAATTTACTTCCAAGAAGGAAATCTCAGGAGTTAGCATATTAAATTACCCCCATTTTGGAGAAAAAACGTCAAAGTGTGGTTTATGCAGATAGAGTCACAATTCGTTACAGCTAATATTATCATTATGTTTTAGGCTCAATTAATTCTGAAGTAGCAGAGCTTATAAGTGAGTTTATATCTCGTCCCATGACCAAAGATCCCTACAAAGACTTAAAGAAACGTTTAATTTCCGAATTTGAAGAATCAAAAGTGCGTAAACCTAAAAAATTGCTCGTTGAGATTGAACTCGGAGACAAAAAGCCATCTACACTCTTTCGAGAAATGAAATCTCTAGCTGGATCACAAATTACCGACGAATTTGTACGTACCACATTCTTACAACGTCTACCAACTAATGCACGATAAATTTAATTAAGTCAGGATGATTTCGATTCTATCGCAACCATGGCTGATAAAATCATTGAAATTACAACATCACAATTCATTTGTCAAACAGCTTCTGAAATACAATCTCAATCGTCATTTGATTCAAAAATAAATTCATTAAAGACGACCATTGCTCAACAAACAAAAGCTGTTAAAGAAATGATAAACAATTCAAGTAATAGAAATCGTTCAAAATCGCCACGACGTCAATACGAAATTAGCTGGTACCATTACAAATTTAAGGATAATGGTAAGAAATGTATTTCACCTTGCTTATATGTTACCAAACGGGATTTGGGAAAACAGGAAAATAATCAGGCCCATCACTGATGACGACAGGTCAACGTTTCGTCTATTCATTACCGACAAAATGACAGGTACCAAATTTCTTGTTGATTCAGGTGCAGATGTATCAGTAATTTCTCCAATATACAATGATAAAAGAAACACTTCTTCACGTGAACTATTTGCTGCAAATGGATCTACTATTAAAACATTTGGTAGTCGTTTACTACATCTCAACCTTGGTCTACGAAGACGCTTCATTTGGTCATTTATTATTGCTGAAGTACAAATCCCAATAATTGGTGCAGATTTTTTAAGCAATTTCAATCTTCTGAAAGATGTAAAAAACAAACGACTACTCGACAACATCACAAATGTTTTATCTCATACAACCTGAGGTAGGCAACAAATATAAAAATCTTTTAAACCAACTTCCAAATTTATTATCTGAAAAACCTCATTATAATACTACTTCTAACAATGTAACTCATTCAATAGTTACAACAAGTACACCTATTACAGCAAAAGCTAGACGATTATCTCCTAGCAAACTTGCAGCAGCTAAGTTGGAATTTCAACACATGATGGCTTTAGAAATTTGTAGACCTTCCGATAGCTCCTGGTCTAGTCCATTACATTTTGTTCCAAAAAAGACGGATCATGGAGACCATGTGGCGACTATCGAGCGCTAAACGCTGTTACTGATCGTTATCCAATACCACATTTAATGGATTTTAATGCAGAACTAGACGGTAAAACTATATTCTCCAAAGTCAATTTAATAAAAGCCTTTCATCATATACCAGTTGAACCTGCAGACATTCCTAAAACAGCTGTGATAACACCATTTGGGTTATTCGAATTTCTTAAAATGCCTTTTGGTCTTCGCAATGCGGCACAATCATTTCAACGTTATATTCATGGACTTCTACGTAATTTTCCATTTCTATTTTGCTATTTGGACATTTTAATCTACTCCTCTACAGAAGAAGATCATCTTCAACATTTAATTATATTATTCCAACGGCTGAATAATAATAATATTAATATCAACATTTCCAAAAGCATTTTCGGCGTTCCTGAAATTACTTTTCTTGGATACCAAGTATCAACTGAAGGAATTTCACCCTTACCGGAAGGAATCACTACCATTAAGGATTACCCATTGCCCAAAACAGAGTGTGTGATTTATTAGAAATGACCAGTCCGCAAAGTTCACCAGGAGTAAAGTAACCTTCTGAAGATGATAGCGAGTTTCAACTAAATTGTATATTACTAAGAATCATAAAAGCAACGTAGATTCCAAATCTGATCACTTTTTCTTTATTAGAAATGACTAGTCCGCAAAATTCACCAGGAGTAAAGAAACCTTCTGAAGATGATAGCGAGTTTCAATTAAATCTTATATTACTGAGAATCATAAAAGCAACGTAGATTCCAAATCTGATCACTTTTTCTTTATTAGAAATGACTAGTCCGCAAAATTCACCAGGAGTAAAGTAACCTTCTGAAGATGATAGCGAGTTCCAATTAAATCTTATATTACTGAGAATCATAAAAGCAACGTAGATTCCAAATCTGATCACTTTTTCTTTATTAGAAATGACTAGTCCGCAAAATTCACCAGGAGTAAAGTAACCTTCTGAAGATGATACCGAGTTTCAAGTAAATTGTATATTACTAAGAATCATAAAAGCAACGTAGATTCCAAATCTGATCACTTTTTCTTTATTAGAAATGACTAGTCCGCAAAATTCACCAGGAGTAAAGTAACCTTCTGAAGATGATAGCAAGTTTCAATTAAATCTTATATTACTAAGAATCATAAAAGCAACGTAGATTCCAAATCCTATCACTTTTTCTTTATTAGAAATGACTAGTCCGCAAAATTCACCAGGAGTATAGTAACCTTCTGAAGATGATAGCGAGTTTCAATTAAATCTTATATTACTGAGAATCATAAAAGCAACGTAGATTCCAAATCTGATAACTTTTTCTTTATTAGAAATGACTAGTCCACAAAATTCACCAGAAGTAAAGTAACCTTCTGAAGATAATAGCGAGTTTCAATTAAATCTTATATTACTGAGAATCATAAAAGCAACGTAGATTCCAAATCTGATCACTTTTTCTTTATTAGAAATGACTAGTCCGCAAAATTCACCAGGAGTAAAGTAACCTTCTAAAGATAATAGCGAGTTTCAATTAAATCTTATATTACTGAGAATCATAAAAGCAACGTAGATTCCAAATCTGATCACTTTTTCTTTATTAGAAATGACTAGTCCGCAAAATTCACCAGGAGTAAAGTAACCTTCTGAAGATGATAGCGAGTTTCAATTAAATCTTATATTACTGAGAATCATAAAAGCAACGTAGATTCCAAATCTGATCACTTGTTCTTTATTAGAAATGACTAGTCCGCAAAATTCACCAGGAGTAAAGTAACCTTCTGAAGATGATAGCAAGTTTCAATTAAATCGTATATTACTGAGAATCATAAAAGCAACGTAGATTCCAAATCTGATCACTTTTTCTTTATTAGAAATGACTAGTCCGCAAAATTCACCAGGAGTAAAGTAACCTTCTGAAGATGATAGCGAGTTTCAATTAAATCTTATATTACTGAGAATCATAAATTCAACGTAGATTCCAAATCTGATCACTTTTTCTTTATTAGAAATGACTATTCCGCAAAATTCACCACGAGTAAAGTAACCTTCTGAAGATGATAGCGAGTTTCAACTAAATTGTATATTACTAAGAATCATAAAAGCAACGTAGATTCCAAATCTGATTACTTTTTCTTTATTAGAAATGACTAGTCCGCAAAATTCACCAGGAGTAAAGTAACCTTCTGAAGATGATAGCAAGTTTCAATTAAATCTTATATTACTAAGAATCATAAAAGCAACGTAGATTCCAAATCTGATCACTTTTTCTTTATTAGAAATGACTAGCCCGCAAAATTCACCAGGAGTAAAGTAAACTTCTGAAGATGATAGCGAGTTTCAATTAAATCGTATATTACTGAGAATCATAAAAGCAACGTACATTCCAAATCTGATCACTTTTTCTTTATTAGAAATGAAGTCCGCAAAATTCACCAGCAGTAAAGTAACCTTCTGAAGATGATAGCGAGTTTCAATTAAATCGTATATTACTGAGAATCATAAAAGCAACATAGATTCCAAATCTGATCACTTTTTCTTTATGAGAAATGAATAGTCCGCAACATTCACCAGGAGTAAAGTAACCTTCTGAAGATGATAGCGAGTTTTAATTAAATCGTATATTACTGAGAATCATAAAAGCAACGTAGATTCCAAATCTGATCACTTTTTCTTTATTAGAAATGACTAGTCCGCAAAATTCACCAGGAGTAAAGTAACCTTCTGAAGATGATAGCGAGTTTTAATTAAATCGTATATTACTGAGAATCATAAAAGCAACGTAGATTCCAAATCTGATCACTTTTTCTTTATTAGAAATGACTAGTCCGCAAAATTCACCAGGAGTAAAGTAACCTTCTGAAGATGATAGCGAGTTTCAATTAAATCGTATATTACTGAGAATCATAAAAGCAACGTAGATTCCAAATCTGATCACTTTTTCTTTATTAGAAATTACTAGTCCGCATAATTCACCAGGAGTAAAGTAACCTTCTGAAGATGATAGCGAGTTTGAATTAAATCGTATATTACTGAGAATCATAAAAGCAACATAGATTCCAAATCTGATCACTTTTTCTTTATGAGAAATGAATAGTCCGCAACATTCACCAGGAGTAAAGTAACCTTCTGAAGATGATAGCGAGTTTCAATTAAATCGTATATTACTAAGAATCATAAAAGCAACGTAGATTCCAAATCTGATCACTTTTTCTTTATTAGAAATGACTAGTCCGCAAAATTCACCAGGAGTAAAGTAACCTTCTGAAGATGATAGCGAGTTTTAATTAAATCGTATATTACTGAGAATCATAAAAGCAACATAGATTCCAAATCTGATCACTTTTTCTTTATTAGAAATGACTAGTCCGCAAAATTCACCAGGAGTAAAGTAACCTTCTGAAGATGATAGCGAGTTTCAATTAAATCGTATATTACTGAGAATCATAAAAGCAACGTAGATTCCAAATCTGATCACTTTTTCTTTATTAGAAATGGCCAGTCCGCAAAATTCACTAAGAGTAAAGTAACCTTCTGAAGATGATGGCGAGTTTCAATTAAATCGTATATTACTTAGAATCATAAAAGCAACATAGATTCCAAATCTGATCACTTTTTCTTTATTAGAAATGACTAGTCCGCAAAATTCACCAGAAGTAAAGTAACCTTCTGAAGATGATGGCGAGTTTCAATTAAACCGTATATTACTGAGAATCATAAAAGCAACGTAGATTCCAAATCTGATCACTTTTTCTTTATTAGAAATGACTAGTCCGCAAAATTCACCAGGAGTAAAGTAAGCTTCTGAAGATGATGGCGAGTTTCAATTAAATCGTATATTACTGAGAATCATAAAAGCAACGTAGATTCCAAATCTGATCACTTTTTCTTTATTAGAAATGGCCAGTCTGCAAAATTCACTAAGTGTAAAGTAACCTTCTGAAGATGATGGCGAGTTTCAATTAAATCGTATATTACTTAGAATCATAAAAGCAACATAGATTCCAAATCTGATCACTTTTTCTTTATTAGAAATGACTAGTCCGCAAAATTCACCAGAAGTAAAGTAACCTTCTGAAGATGATGGCGAGTTTCAATTAAACCGTATATTACTGAGAATCATAAAAGCAACGTAGATTCCAAATCTGATCACTTTTTCTTTATTAGAAATGACTAGTCCGCAAAATTCACCAGGAGTAAAGTAACCTTCTGAAGATGATGGCGAGTTTCAATTAAATCGTATATTACTGAGAATCATAAAAGCAACGTAGATTCCAAACCTGATCACTTTTTCTTTATTAGAAATAACTAGTCCGCAAAATTCACCAGGAGTAAAGTAACCTTCTGAAGATGATAGCGAGTTTCAATTAAATCGTATATTACTGAGAATCATAAAAGCAACATAGATTCCAAATCTGATCACTTTTTCTTTATTAGAAATGACTAGTCCGCAAAATTCGCAAGGAGTAAAGTAACCTTCTGAAGATGATAGCGAGTTTCAATTAAATCGTATATTACTGAGAATCAAAAAAGGAACGCAGATTCCAAATCTGATCACTTTTTCTATATTAGAAATGACTAGTCCGCAAAATTCACCAGGAGTAAAGTAACCTTCTGAAGATGATAGCGAGTTTCAATTAAATCGTATATTACTGAGAATCAAAAAAGCAACGTAGATTCCAAATCTGATCACTTTTTCTATATTAGAAATGACTAGTCCGCAAAATTCACCAGGAGTAAAGTAACCTTCTGAAGATGATAGCGAGTTTCAATTAAATCGTATATTACTGAGAATCATAAAAGCAACGCAGATTCCAAATCTGATCACTTTTTCTTTATTAGAAATGACTAGTCCGCAAAATTCACCAGGAGTAAAGTAACCTTCTGAAGATGATAGCAAGTTCAATTAAATCTTATATTACTAAGAATCATAAAAGCAACGTAGATTCCAAATCTGATCACTTTTTCTTTATTAGAAATGACTAGTCCGCAAAATTCACTAAGAGTAAAGTAACCTTCTGAAGATGAAAGCGAGTTTCAATTAAATCGTATATTACTAAGAATCATAAAAGCAACGTAAATTCACTAGTAAAGCAGCCACCTATGCAATAACATTGGAAACAGTTAATATAATATAAAAAATTCTGATAGACAAATGCAGGCAACGGAAACCCATATGTCGAGACCATGTAGTAGCCTATGGATAGTACTTTTCTTCCAAGCGCTAGATTGTGCCAGGTGTAATATGGCCGACGCGATAAAATTAAGAAATTACATATTTCGAATTGATCTGTATATTCGATGCGATTGGAATATTGATGTATCAATATATCGATATGTTATGTCGATGTGTCATTGTATCGTAACGATGTATAAATCACGTTTTGTTTTACATAAATTTATTGTGGTACAATTGAAAATATCTTCTTATGTGTAAAGATAAATAAAACGTAAAATAAAATTTATGAAACTTACACCAAGTGTTTATTCTTTGTAATTATTAAAATATAAAAATATTAAAATGTATATTTTATTCATTTATTTTAGTTTGAGAGTTAACAATCAACATAAATTTATGATCTTTTATTAAATATTTACCCTCCAATTTTTATGTTTCTTTTATTATTTTTGTTGACTGCATTCATTCAAGTAGGCTTATGCATTAGTTAGACTTTATTATATTTTAATAACTAAAATGAATAGGACTTAAGTTCATATTGTTATTTTTACTCGAAATGACAACCCAACAAACTGTTAAAGTTTGTCATACAATATAGTAATATTTACTTTATATAAATAAATAAAACTCAAGATTCCAAACACGCAAGAACAGTGTTCAAATAAATACATAAGTATTTTGGAATGTACAATGGGATGAAACTGACCTGAGACTGACCTTTTATACCTACTTCAAAAACATCTGAAAATCATAAAACCCTACAGACGGATATTTCCCCAAAATTTTGTTTGTTTATGACATAAATACCTACTCGCCTCTTCCTATGAAATTAGTACTGATTTTTGAGTACGGAATCATGTAAGTGAAATACATAAATATAATTAAAGTAATTATTTCTAGATTCAAATAGCACAAAAGTAAATACCCTCAACGATACAGATATGTCGTCATTACCGAAATTTGTGAATAAAAGCAAATTAAAAACCTCCAGCACTAGGTAATAAGCTATGATTATATATGTATTTTCTTATTTATTAACTCATATGTATGGAAATGAAAACTTGTATCAAGGTAACATTTAAAAGAGAATACTCTCTTTGTCGGTACATTGTTATTTTCTATTATACCTGTCACAGACTAGATCGGTTTAGGGATACATTAGGGCTTGAGCTAAAAATAGCATTGAAATCTTTGTAAATAAATATACATATCCACAAACAGAAATTGTCTCGTCTCTATGATTCGGAAATACCAGAATAACAAAACATTGTATAAAATGCAACTTTAAAATGCGGTGGAGTATATTATAATTTCTTATAATTTTTATTCTGCAGAAAAATTATCTATTTGTAGCATTCCAATAAATACGAGTAATAAATATTGTGTTGAAGCTGATGCTTGGTATTTAAAATCAAGTTAGTTAAAATTTAAATGAATATTGATTAGATTTATGTGAAATCTAATCAGATAAATTTAATTATTTTTTTTTTGTTTGAAAATCAAATCTAATTTTTTAAAACTTTGAGCTTATAATTAATTCCAGTTACTTAAAAAAGTAAGTATTTAATTAATTAGTTTTTTAACAAAATACGTTTAACTTGACAATAAGTAATAAAAAAAATAGTTCTTTATGTAATGATTGACATTTGCAATAAATTTTGTATTATCATTTTTCATCATACACTTTATATTAATGTAGGTAAGGATAAAACAAAATATTATCATTCAAAACTTTTTCAACATGTTATACATTTATTTTGTATTTGATTGTGTGCGCGAACTACAATGTGCGATTAGTTGGTTCAGATTGAGAAAATAAGAATGATGAAGGGTATAGTTTTGAAGCTTACTGGGAACTCCAATTCTTGAGAAGTTCGAAAAAATGTGCCGAAGCAATGTGAAAGTACATTACCACCGTAAAATTACAGTTTTGTCCGCCTCGTCAACATTTCTTAAAAAAAGCTTGAAAAAGCTTGTTTTCAACCAAGCTACTTGACAGTCGAAGGCTTGGCTTGGCATGAAAATTCAAGCTTTTTTAATGTTAGGCTTGGTTTGGCTTGATGGAACAGAAGCTTGGCGTGGCTTGAAAAGTCAAGCTTTTTTGAAGGACAGGCTTGGCTTGATTTTTCAAGCTTTCCCAAACCAAGCCTAACCAAGCTTTCAAGTTTCAAGCCAAGCCCGTGAATCTGTAATTCTCAGTAAGAGTACCCTAAGCACGATATCCTGCATTCATCTAACGTGACGTGCTGAACTATGATTATGAAGATCACTTGTGTCTTACTCTTCATACAGTAAGTCATCCCTTATTTACTAACGCCTTCTATGATAACTATTGACTCAGACTCGGAGTCCAGTGCTTCAGAAAGTGTAGAAAGTTTTGAAGAAATCAACACAGATGAAGATGAACCTAGAGTGTTACCCAGTACCGTATCCAAAAAGTACAGTGTGTTCAAATAAATTCCTAACTTGGAGTAGGCTATGAACAGAGAAACGTATGTGTTCAAAAGTTAAATTGTCAAAATTGATCTTGAAATGTAATTTTAAGGAGAAAAGAAAATAAAGAAGGATATAGTGTATTGTAATTCGCCGTTTTCTAATTTATTTCCATTTCTAAAATAAGATTCAAGAAGACAATATCTCATGTCACATTGACATTTAATTAAATATTTTTAAATTTACATACGTTTTTTTGTTCACAGCCTACTCCGAGTTAGGAATTTTTTTGAATACTGCATTTCTACGACCTAGTAGACTAAATTTAGATAATAGTAAAGTTTTAAACACCAATATGGCTACCACACTCAGAACCTCATATTAGCCGGTGAATCTTTTAAAGGTTGGTCAGAAATAAAATTATTCCTCCGTCCAAACTTTGAGAATAAAACATATTTCACTATGATAGGTCAAATATTGTTAACTAAATCAACAACAAATATAGAATTAACACTGAAATTATTTTGTGAAAAAATTTCGAAAATTAAATCCAAAATTCAATTATCTCCATATTCAAAACTTCAAAAAAGTGCTCGCACTCAAGACATGCAGATACTTGTTGTTGACCATTTTATATCTTTACTCCCTATCAATATACGGGGTACCTTTATAAATCGTAACCCAAAAACTTTGGAAGAATATGAACAAATGAATTCAATTACGCTCAACAACTTAGTCATAAATCACCTATGTTGAGAGACACCCCACAAAATACACAACAAAAAACACTTCCTAATATACCTCCATCAAAATTCCCAAGGCAATCATTCCCACAGAAACCCTTTAATCCTAGGGAATATCAACATAAACCTTCACGCCCAAACTACTTTAAGCGTCAAAATTTGATAAATGGATTTGAAACTGGTAAGCAAAAACCAACACCAATGTCTGGTATTACAAAACAAACGATCCTAATGAACACACAGATTATCAAACAAAATTATATGCAAGAAGGGGATTACAGCGCAATTGATTTAAGGCCCGGTATTTTCACTTCCGAATAAAGTTTCGTATAAGTATTCGTTAAATTAATTTATTCTATATATTTAATCCAACGAATAATTCCATTGCGTCTTTTCAAACATTTTACAGAAACAAATAGCTATCTATCGAATAACTTTAACGTTCGTGAATTGGTAGCCTTGCAGAGTGAATTTGTGTCAGTAAAGAAGGATGGAGTTTGTCGTAGCCACGTTAAGCAGACAAGGATGAAATGTATCAACTTCTTTTGAATTTGTATAGTTGTCAAAATTTTGTTTGACCTCTCTAATGTTACCTATATTATTCTGAATATTTAGCCCAGAGAGACTGTAATTTAACAAGTACCATCTAATGCAGCAATCATGCGGTAAACAAGATATGTATATTGTAAAATTGTCCTTGTACTTTTTGTATATTCCTTGCAGTTCGACGCAAATGTTTGTCATTGTATTCAACAAAAGTATCCAAAATTCGAAAATAATTTGCCAGCGTCAAATATCAGGATCTTTATAATGATTTACCTATATTCACTGTTTGAGATCAAATACGATCGCCAATATGTAATAATAAATTGAAAACACTTTGTTTTCATGATCAGAATCTGTCAAAAAAATCCTTCATGTATATGATTATGTCACTGTCTGATGGTGTGTGATCGATTTCTCAATTTATTTATTACTTCATAGTTTAAATACCATTATAATCATCAAAAATATTTAATGCCATTTTGTTACAAATCTGCACTATGTGGAAATATAATGAACTTACGAATAAACAGGTTATTCGCTACCTAACTACCGAATAATTTATTCCGCGAATAACAGAAGTTATTCTTTCGAATAAATTTATTTGCAAGTGAAAAGACAACAAAAATATTTATCCGAAGGATAAATTTATCTAAACCTTTATTCGCAAGTGAAAATACCGGCCCTAAGAGAAATTAGGGAAAAATATTGAAAGTATATGCTTAATAATAAATACTAATAAAGAAATAAAACGACATAATTGAAATACTTCGGAAATACAGGGATTTTTGTTATAGCAGCTCGTCACACATATGACATCCATATATTTTAATATATTTTAATTGGCGACTCAAAGACGGCCTATAAATATATAACGAATACCCAGTTAGGGGCGAAGCGTACTATCAATGGAAGTAGAGAAATTCAAAGAGCGGAGGCGTGGCTATCAGTCCAGTATTGCAATTCTCAAACAGTTTTTATTTGAATATAATTATTTTGCATTAAACTTAATAATTTAAATACATTTCCATTTATAAATCATGTCAACTTGTACAGTATAATAATATTCATTTATTTTTTATAAATATAATTTAGAAATAGCATATATTTCAAGAACATTTAGGTCCACGAAGAAAATAGTTTCATATAAAAACTTATATATCTGACGTCACATCTATATTTTCAAATTTCGGAGGACTATAATTCGCTTATTAATAGGAATTTTTACCGGATTTTCACCGACAATAATTGGGTGTATCCTGTTGAAAAATAAATAAATAAATAAATATCATCTGACATGATGTCAGATTTCTGACAACGCTTTCTGCAATTGGGCATAAGTCTTACAGATCTGTAAATCTGTAAAAAAAAATACAAAAACGCATCTATTTTTGCTGATTTTCGGTTATTTGATTTACACCAAAATCTAATGGCTTCTTTCCATATTAGTGATAGTAATTTGAGGTTACAGCGTAAACAGAAACCACACACAAACACACACACATATATATATATATATATATATATATATATATATATATATATATATATATATATATATATATACATACACACACTCACACACACTCATAAACATACACACATATGCACATAAACATTCACACACATACATACATACACATACACTCTATATCTCCCAGTTGATCCTCACGTCTAGCATATTTGTCGTACAAACATTGCATATATGAGACTTTTATTCGCTTTCTCATTGTCGTCCGTATTTAGGAGAGGTATAAGCTATTTCCGTCTCACCAACGGCAAAAAATGAAATAGAAACTATTGTAACCGCGGTAACGAGTGTCACTTTCAAATATCTGAATTATTTGAATATTCATGTCATTCTGTCATTCATGTGATTAAGGTGATTTGGCGTCGATAATAATTTGTGCTTCGTTTTCGTTTGTGTGTTAGTAATTTTGTTAATTCTTGTGATTATACATATTGTGCATTTTGCAATAAGGGATTCCAACATTTTTTTTATAATTTCATGTGAACGTATAAGTAAAACTAAGACTGTCGGTGAAAATCCGATGAAAAAATTCCTCTAAATAAGCAAGTTATAGTCTTCCGAAATTTGAAAATATAGATGTGACGTCACATATATAAGTTTTTATATCAAACTATTTTCTTCGTGGAGCTAAATGTTCTTGAAATATATGCTATTTCTAAATTTATTTATAAAAAATAAATGAATATTATAATACTGTACAAGTTGACATGATTTATAAATGGAAATGTATTTAAATTATTAAGTTTAATGCAAAATATTTATATTCAAATAAAAACTGTTTGAGAATTGCAATACTGGACTGATAGCCACGCCTCCGCTATTTGAATTTCTCTACTTCCATTGGTAATAGGCTTCGCTCCTAACTCGGTATTCGTTATATATTTATAGGTGGTCTTTGAGTCGCCAATCAAAATAATATATATGGATTTCATATGAGTGACGAGCTGTTAAAACAAAAACCCCCTTATTTCCGAAGTATTTCAATTATATCATTTTATTTATTTCTTAATATTCATTATTACGCATATACTTTCACTATTTTTTTACTAATTTCTCTTAATTCGATTGAGCTGTAATCCCCTATTGCAAAGACGGTGTTTTTGATCTAAGATGCCCGACAATTATTGCAAGTTATTGCTTTCAGCTGTCAAATTTAGTTCTCTGACTTTTCATAAATGTCCCTAAAACTTATCACGGTTAATAAGGGAGATAGCCAATCTTCTACTATATATAATCTAAGGTGGAGTATGACAGGACTTTATCATGTTTGACATTTCCAATATTTTACTTGCAATAATTTTGTTGTTCGCTAATATATACCTACTGCGTGAATATTATTAGAGTAAGATCCCAGGGCCCGCAGACATAACTTATTTTCTCAAAGATGAAATGTGTGTCATTATTAAATTAACTTTTTATTAGAGAAAATTTAGAAAATTTGACAGAAATTGAATGACATTATTATGTTTAAACATCTGAGTTATAAGTCATGGCTATTGCTACAAATTAACAGAAATTTTGAATTTTCTTTTTAAAGTTGTGAAGAAACCAATAACATAATAATAAATGTAAATAAAAATTTTTGTATGCAATTTTTTAATTCTGAACAATTTTGTTTTCTACAGTTGTTGTCGTAAAATGAACAGGAGAGCAGGAAATTGCAAAAAACTAAAATCCCATGTTAAATCCCTATGTTCACCCCTAACCGCCACCACCCTGTATATATATATATATATATATATATATATATATATATATATATATATATATATATAATACGTCAATGCTATTGGACAATAAAAAGAGGTATATTTCATCCATTATACTTATATCGTATTTATTCAGTTGGTTTATTATTTCTAAATAACTATATATAATTCGAATTTTGATGACGAAATTGACACAGTATAGGACATACTGTCAGTTTTAACCAGTTTTGTCATTACATCATAATTGTTCAATTGCGAAATATGTCACTTCGGATTTTGATGAATAATAATATTCACGCAGTAGATATATATATTAGCGAACAACAAAATTATTGCAAGTAAAATATTGGAAATGTCAAACATGATAAAGTCCTGTCATACTCCACCTTAGATTATATATAGTAGAAGATTGGCTATCTCCCCTATTAACCGTGATAAGTTTTAGGGACATTTATGAAAAGTCAGAGAACTAAATTTGACAGCTGAGAGGTGACGGGAAATATTAATTCATTTTGAATTATTCTAAAAATTAAATTTCATTTCTTAATAATGTAATTAATAAATACGCTACCGAAAATAGATCATTTTTGAAAGATATTATTAAGAAATGTGAAATATATGTTGCACTGTAGAAAAATAGGCAATAAAAGTACTTAATAAGTTAATGTCTTTATTTAAACATGTATGTATTACATTTCATTATTTAAATCAAATAATAAATAACTACAAATTTCAAACTACTCAGCGACAACTAATAAAATTGAAGCACATACTACTCAAGACAACAAAAATTTGAATTATTATAAGAAGAAGTAATTTTATTCCAAAAAAGGGCTTGTTTAAATGTCAGCCAGAAATGCACTGCTTCTTTGACTTCGTCATCGATATTCGTCCACTTTTTAATAAATCTACCCTCGTTTATACTCCTTTTTTATTAAAACTGACAACAACATACTATTCCAATATTCTTTGATGAATCTTATGAAGCTTCACGTCTTTTCATCAAAGAATGGGATACCTTGCTGCCCTCCTACGGTGCATACAGCTAAGAGCACCGCGATGATGTACATTCTTCTGGTCCACTTGCATACACCATTTCTTCTACTAGGCGCTGTCAACATCTGCAAGAATATCTCTTTACTACGTAGAAGTTCAAATATTTCATGTGATCTTTTTCTGAAATTTGATTAATTCGTTAATTTTTTATATTGACGTATAATAATGCTAATATGAAAGATAATATACTTACCAAAAATATATTGAATGATAAAGCACTATATTGCAAAAAAGATACAAATTCACAAATAACCGTTTAAATTTAAAATGTGAAAAATTTTCGAACGTGTTTCGAACGATAAATAATTGTGGGAAATTTA
>OY720450.1:42064584-42099584 GCA_963082715.1 Harpalus rubripes
GCTTTAATGATGTCGATATGAAAATTTTTGTATATTTTTAGTTCCCTATACCCGCCACCAGGTTCTCTAGCGTCACAATCCGTATATCTCCCGTATATTCAAGTTTCACACTGCGTCAATAAGAGCGTCCACTCGTTCACTGATTCGGAGCCTCCGAGATTCTACCGAGCTGGAACTGGCTTCGGTGACTCACACTAGTGGCTCAACTTTACTATAGCGTTTAATGGAAGATACACAGTTTTTTCAAATTATTGCGAAAACTGTGACAGATATAAAAAAAATGTATATAAACAATATAATAGAACATAAAATTCTCTATCAAAATGCGTTTACAGAACATATTTATGTTTGGTCGTTTAGCTGTACGAAGCGGTTAAAATAACAAGTTCAGATAATATGTGTTAACATTTTTCAAAATTTTGCGAAAACTTTGACAGATATAAAAAAATGTATATGAACAATATAACAGAATATAAAATTCTCTAGCAAAATGTTTTAACAGAAGATATTTATTTTCGACCGTTTAGCCGTAGGAAGCGTATAAAATAACATATGTAAAGATACATATTGACTCTTTGTTTTCCCACTTAAAAATTTGTAAAATCTCTGCCTGTTCTGGTGCTAGAATGTAATCACAAAATGAAAATAAACGTAAATAATTGAAAAACATATTTATTTTTATCAAAATAAGCCACAGGGAATTTAAAAATTAGAAATAAGTTATTTTTGATGTAGGTAATATGCATAAATATATAAAATTAATCATTAGTATTAGAAATATGTATATAAAAATAGAATAAATGTATGTTCTAAACAACAAAAATAAGAAAAATGTAAACATTTATTAATAAATTCAAACAAAATGGAATTTTTTTCAAGTACTACCTATTTAATAATAGAAAACTATGTGAAACGGTGAAAAAATGGAAAACTTTATAAATATAAAACTGAATCTTTATGAATAAATACTGCTAAATATTTATAAATATATAATTAAATTTGAAATACATAGAAAACATTTCATATATAGACTTTTAAAAAATTGAGGTCCTTAATAAATTTTACAAAGTTTTCTTTTTTACTTGAACTACTTCTTTGAAAGTTTACTGCCTCTCACAGTTTTCTATTATTAAGTAGATAGTATTTGTTAAAAATTCTATTTTATTTGAATTTATTTATAAATGTTTATACGTTTATAATTGTTATTATTTAGAACATACGTTTATTTTGTTTTTATATGTTTCTAGCTTAATACGAGTGTTTTAAGTTATATAATTATGCATTATATTTTGATCAACTCAAACTTGTAAAAATGTGACTTCTCTTGCAAATTTTCAAAAAGAATAGTTTAATTTAACGGTAACCTAACGCACAGAACTCAAATTTGACGAAATTCAAAAAAGAACTTATATTACAGTTCGATAATTGATTTATTTGGTGACCGATCTACTATTCTGAGCAAGTTGTTATTTAGGCACAGATCTAATATTTCGAGAACAAAGGTTTTACTCAAGGGATAAATTACGGTGATCAAGCTTTTATCTTGTATGCAAAATAACAATAATTTGGGCATTTATACCTTATGCATATTACCTATATCAAACATAACTTATTTCTAATTATCAAGTTCCCTGTGGCTTATTTTGGTAAAAATAATTTCTAAGCTGGAAATCAAAGAAGAAATATAATGAAGCCTCCATGAAATTAAAATATTTTATAAGTATTTTATTCAAGTTTTTCTAGGTTTCGCGAAGAAAAGCCGCCGGTAAATGTAACGGAGGGATATTAATATATTGCCAAACCAATTAAATGTAGAATTAGATTCACATTGTATTGCACATACCTCACTAAAGGTTGTTGTACAAACAAATGTAATCACATAATTAATAATAATGATAATAAAAACTGGGCTTTACATTAAGCACACAAAATGAAAGAATAACCTTTATTCACGTTCGGTTAGTAATAGAGCTATATACAGAGTGTGCAACGAAACGCGGAACATAGGAGGTTAACATGGGATTTTAAAAAAGTGTGGAAATTGACTTTCCTGTACATTTTAGAGCAAAAGTGCAAGAATTAAAAGTTGTTTAAAATTAATTTCTACTTTTAAAAAGTCTTCATTTAATGCAATAGAATGTCTGTAGCACTAGATATTACAAAATAAAGTATGACATTTTCTTCATTAATCAGATAGCCATAGAATTAAAAAACAAATAAAACAAAATATCAATTAAGATCATAATATTTAAATATTTATTCCTGAATTATAACAATTCAGATACAATGATTATAACTGCCAGAATGAGATTTTTTTATTTCCATGGCTATCTGATTTTTGACGAAAATGCCATATATTCTTTTCTAAATATCTAGTGCTACAGATATTTTTTGCTCTTAAATGTACAGAAAAGCTAATTTCCACACATTTTTAAAATCCTATGTTAAACTCGTATGTTCCGCGTTTCGTTGCACTCACTGTATAAAATTTGTAAAGTAGCTACTTTCCACTTGATACTACACTATGAATATCTCGATGAATACCTACTCTTGTTAAGATACTTATTTAATGAATAAGGATATTTTTCTCTTCTTCACTCCGTAACTACCTATTCTCTTAACAAAATTAGTACGGAAGGTACATTATAGTGATTGATAGATGAATTGTTGACAAATACCCATACACATATACCGTGAGTATTTTTTAACGTAAAACATTAGATTTGTAATATCCATGGTTACGACTTGACATATAATTAACAGCAATGTATTCACTCACTCACACACTCAATCACTCACTCACTCACTCACTCACACTCACTCAATCACACACTCACTCACTCAATCACACACTCACTCACTCACTCACTCTCTCTCTCTCACACACTCACTCATACACACACACACTCACACTCGCTCACTCACTCGCGCACTCACTCAATCAGTTACACAGTCCTACACTCACACTCACTTACTCACACACTCAGTTACTCACCCACTCAATCACTCACTTACACAATCACTCAATCACACACTCACACACACACTCGCTCAATCACACACTCACTCACTCACACACTCACTTATTCACACACTCACTCACACACTCACTCACTCAATCACACACTCACTCACTCACACACTCATTCACTCACTCACACTCACTCACGCACTCTCTCACTCACACACTCATTTACTCACTCACACACACACTCACTAACTCACACAGCCACTCACACACTTACACACTCACTCACTCACTTGCTCACTCTGTCACACACTCTCACTCACACATTCATTCACACACTCACACACTTACACTCACACTCTCTCACACACTTACTCACCCACCCACTCATTCACAAACTCAAACACTCACTCACACACTCACTCACTCACTCACTCACTCACTCACTCACTCACACTCACACACTTACAGACACTCACACACACTTACACTCACACACGCACACTGACTCACACACTTACTCACTCACTCATACACTCACACACTTACACTCACACACTCACTCACGCACGCACACACACTTACACTCACACACGCACCCTGACTCACACACTTACTCACTCACTCATACACTCACACACTTGCACTCACACATTCATTCGCACACTCACACACTTACACTCACACACACGTACACGCACACTTTCTCACACACTTACTCAGTCATTCACACACTCAATCACACACACACGCACACTTACAGACACTCACACACACTCACACACTTACACTCACACACGCACACTCGCTCACACACTTACTCACTCGCACACTCACTCACTCACACACTTACACTCACACACTCACACTCTCACTCACACACACGCACACTCACTCACACACTCACACACTTACTCACTCAAACATTCACACGCACGCACGCACGCACGCACACACACACACACACACACACACACACACACACACACACACACACACACACGCGCCAATTGGTAAAATCAGATTCTATATACCTTCTAAGGAGTTTATTTGGCAAAATCTCGATTTAGCACGATTCCTATACGTTTCTCTTACCAAAGGTAGCGAGAGGTAAAACTGGACGCTACGAAGCGAGTATATAGCGGACTCCACAAACACGGAGTATAAAGTGACGCTATAATGATACACAAATGTAAATTTCAAGATATACGGACGCATGGACGCCGTATTTCATTGCCATGAACGGAAGTCGTAATGATAGCGGGATGTATATATATATATATATATATATATATATATATATATATATATATATATATATATATATATATATATATATATATATATATATATATATATATATATATATATATATATATATATATATATATAGATAATTTATTTTACAATGCAACATACGGTTTATCACTTCCATGGTTACACACTACTGTCAAAAAATGACAGCAATGTAATATTTGTCCAATTTAAAATGTAACATTATAAGTATTGCAGTACAGGAAATACTTCCAGAACACATCACAAATGGTGTCAATTCTTTCTACGAACGACTAGGATATTGCCTCAGTGTGAATGGAGGTATTTTTGAACATTTATTACATTAAAATTGTGAATTTTTGTATGTCAAAGTTTGTTAAGATGTGCGACATTAAAGTTTTGTTTTTTTGTTAATAGTATGTAGGCCACATGTAGGCTAACCCGGGCATTAATGCAGAAACTGTAGCTTCTCTTGTTGCATTAATTGAAGACGGAAGAAGTCAACGGTATGTTGCAACCCGATACAATGTAATTATTAGCTATTTTAATCTTTCATTTAATAATACCAAATGGTCGTCTGTAAACCCATAATAAAAATATGTAATGATATTACAAAATAAGAAAGCAGTAACATTTTTTTATAAAAAAAATTGCCCGTTTTTCGTGCCGGTCAGTGTGTGTATATATATATATATATATATATATATATATATATATATATATATATATATATATATATATAGATAATTTATTTTAAAATGCAACATACGGTTTATCACTTCCATGGTTACACACTACTGTCAATAAATGACAGCAATGTAATATTTGTCCAATTTAAAATGCAACATTATAAATAGTATTGCAGTACAGGAAATACTTCCAGAACACATCACAAATGGTGTCAATTCTTTCTACGAACGATTAGGATATTGCCTCAGTGTGAATGGAGGTATTTTTGAACATTTATTACATTAAAATTGTGAATTTTTGTATGTCAAAGTTTGTTAAGATGTGCGACATTAAAGTTTTGTTTTTTTGTTAATAGTATGTAGGCCACATGTAGGCTAATTTATTGGAAATTAGTATTGAAAATACATAACTACAAATTTTTGTATGTTGCATTTTAAAATGGACAAATATTACAATGCTGTCACTTTTTGACAGTAGTGTATAGTAACCATGGAAGTGATCGACCATATGTTGCACGTTAAAATAAGTTCCCTGTATATAAAGACATTAAGAAGAATTTTTTGGTGTATCTTCAACTGAATGTGAGCGTGGTTTTAATGTTATGAACATTACTCTTACAAAATTACGGAATAGAATGAACATTGCAACATTGTCTGCAGTTATGTTTACAGCTATAAATGGTCCATGCTTGAAAGATTTTCCAGCCGATCTTTTTGCAGCAGAATGGTTAAAATCAGGCCATCATTCAGCCAGCGACATACCTCATAGTTAAGAATCACATGACAATTCTTCAGAAGCAAGCAAGCTTTTTCCAAGTAATACGTGAATATTTGAAATTCATAACGATAATGTGTATCGTATGTGTATTAATATAACATAATTTTTGTTCATTTATTTCTGGTTTTGTCCCTCTCTCAACAAAATGTTTAATTCGCACAGTGTAGTGAGATGATGCCTAGTAAGCACCCTACGATATGAGTACGGCTAAATGTTGAATTATCAGAGTGGCATAATCAGATGTCACATCAAGGAATTGAACAAGTAAAATGCATTCTAAAGAGATCTGAAATAGACTATAAGATAGGCGAAGAATCAACATGCGTATCCTGTCTAAAAGGAAAACAACATAAATATCCCTATCTATCTAGTGTCAACAAACGACAACAACCAGGGGAAATGATACATATGGATTTATGTGGGCCGATGGAAACTACATCGTTAGGGGGCTCGAGATATTATTTAATGATAAAAGATGATTTCTCGACATTTAAAACTGTTCTTTGTAAAAGCTAAATCAGAAACTGTCAGTTTGTCAAAGAAGTAAATGTAAATTCAGGACATAAAATTAAGGTCATAAGAACAGATAATGGAAAAGAGTTCATAAACAACGAATTAAAAGAATTGAGATAGCATGGGAATTATACAACAGACTAGTGTAGATTACACGCCTGAACATAACGGATGCGCAGAAAGAGGAATAAGAACAATTACGGAAGCGGCTACAACTATATTGTTATCAAAAAATTTAAGAAAATAACTTTGGGCAGAAGCTGTTAACACGGCTGTATTTGTATTAAGGGGGTTTTATCGCTCAGCGCTCCTAGCTTACAAATCCCCGCTGGCAGCCAATGTGCTATGACGACATGTTGTCTGTTGTCTCTATTTATCTAGCTCCGTTCTTTATAACCCCCCACCCCCATTTTGTAGACTGTTGTTGACAAGTCTGTATTGTAATAATAGTACTGTATAGATGCAGTTATTGCTTAATTACCAGCCTACTTTTGTACATGTAAACAAAGGCTTACTCTTCTGAAACCGGTAAAGAAAATTATGATTGAAAGATGTCAGTGTCAAATGCAATTGACGAACTATGTTTGTGTTATAATTTTACTGGAAATATAGGATCTCTGGCTAGAAACTTTTTGCATGGAATTTATATAAAATACATACAACTGCCAGAAGACAATGTACAGAAAATAGAATCTTTTGCAAGGAACTTTCTGTATGAAATTAGTACAAAATACATAGAACTGACGGAAGGTAATGTGCTGGCCACATCAGATTTTTTATTCTTATTTTCAACAACAATAATAACTCATAGCTCGTAAATTGCTGTATACTTATGTATAGAAAGCGCATTAGGAATTCTAACGTTTCAATTATAATTATAAAATATAATTAATATAATCATATTTTTTATATTATTGTTTTACACTGTAATTCAATTTTCAACATCTTAGAAAAATTGTATTTTTAATTTTTATCTTAGCAAATCGATAAATTGTGAGAAATTAGGGGGCGTTTGAGTCGTGCAAATTGCATAAGCAAAAAAATATATTTTTGGGAACGATTTTTCAGTTTTCTGTTTGAAGAAGAGGCAATAAAACTAAGAATAATTCAATTATATTGTTGTCTTTACTTCCTGAATGTGTTTTGGTTGAAGAAATGCAACGCACATAAGAGAAAATATTTGAAATGTGACAAGACTTGTTATTATAAAACAGAAACACATTCAGGAAATAGCCAACACAAAAATATAGAGTAATATACGGTTTCCATAGTAGATATTTTTGTATATTAGCTAAAAATCGCTACAAAAAATAAAACCAAAACCGACGGTATTTAATGGCAGATCCTCAAGAAATAGTTCAACGTTCCTGTCATAGATGTCAACAGCGTAGTAGTGTCGGTAAAGTAGTTTAAATATTTGAAAATTGGCGTTCAAGGTTTTGCCTTTCTACCTGGCTTCCCCTATTTAATATTTCCATTGTATGTATATTCATAAACTCCAATAAAATGTTGACCTATTTCTTAATTTAAAAGATTTAAATGTTTCACTCAGTTGGCATTTTAAACATAGTTTTCATATTAAAGGCATCATCATTGTGAATATGCGAAAGAAAATAATTTGACAGAAAGTAATGGACCTTTCCAATTTAAGGGCTATCTCTTTCTATCGCTGCAAATAGTAAGAAAATGGCGCGAACAACTGCCAGTTAGCCCAACTGGCAGTTGTTCGTTTCCTTTGACAGCCCGTCAAAGGAAACGTCAAAAATATTGCAGTCATTAAAATACCTGTATTCTCAGTGAAAATTTGCATCTTTAGACATTTTACCTTCAATAAAAGCTTTTGTAACTTATTTCGATAAGATTTTTTAAAGTTATCCGAGATATTCTCACATTTTACGTCTAAATGTTTTAGAATCAAACGTCATAGATCTCAGTTGTTCTTACTATGCGCAGATCTCGATTGCGCATATCTTCTATCTCTTTAAATTGGAAAGGTCCATTACACTTATTGAGTAATAAAAAATAATTTATGTTTTATTTCGCTCTATTAATCGTTTTGTTTCAGTAATGTAATAGGGATCTTTACATTTTTGATTTTTAAATCTGTCATTTAGTTACTATAGATATTGCAAATCCTATGTTTCACGTTAAAAAATTCGATATATATATATATATATATATATATATATATATATATATATATATATATATATATATATATATATATATATAATTTTCTTCCTATTTATTTTCTGTCGATCGCCAAATAACTTGGTATGCGAAAGTAGGTCGCGTAAGTACAAAAGATTGAACACCTCTGGTATATATTTTTCATTTTTATACTCATATATGCGGAAATAAGATTTATATTTTTTTGTTTTATGATAACATTAAATTAAATTAGACAATCGGGCCTATTTTGTAACCAAAATTTGTAAAAAAAATTATCCAATATATTTAGATATGAAATCTCAAAATCCATGTTCTTGTTAAACATATAGCAACATACTTCATTGTAGAGGTGGGCGCGTGAGTAACTTTTTGTTCACGATCACGCACGCTCACGGAACTTAAAATGTAATCACGACCAATCACGCACGAATTTATGGTTGATTCACGATCACGCACGCTCACGGAACTTAAAATGTAATCACGACCAATCACGCACGAATTTATGGTTGATTCACGATCACTCACGCTCACGATTTTATTTTGGCACTCACGCCCGATCACGCCCGGCGGGTCACGTTCGTGTCACGTAATTGTTTCTATGTACATTTAAGCCTGCTTAACACAGTCATAAGCTGTTATCAAATTTGTTAACAAATTGGTAATAAGTTAGGTAACAGATTGGTTTCATTGGAAACGAATGTTTATGTACAAATGTTCTATTCCTTCACAAATATCATTATAAATTTGGTAACAAATTTGTTAACAAAATTATGATCGTGTCAAACGGGCTTAAAGAATTGTATATTTTTAGTGCAATCGGAGCAACTGTGTATACAATTTTGGGTACAACACTATTTTTATGCAAAAAAAATACTGTTGATGACATATTTGGACATAATAATGATAAATAGAATGTAAAAGACGGAAATTGACAATTTTTTAAATAAAAAATAGAAGAAAACTTGTACTCACGCCCGATTAAATTTCAATCACGCCTGATAATTTTTTAGTGCATCACGCTCACATCCAATCACGACGCAAAATTTAAATTATACTCACGATCACGCGGGTCACGTCGTGACCCATCGTGACCCGACAAAATCACGGCCCGCGCCCACCTCTACTTCATTGGTCCATTATACACCATAATATCTTTGATTACTTTACATATAATGTATAATACTATTCTCCACTCACTGTTTTGCAACACTTTTTAATGCATATATTATTTTACATTGGCTCGCATTATGGTCAACAATCACAAAATAAAAAGATTCGGTCTCATGTTTATTAGCTATAAAATTTGGTAACTTCCTAATTATGACGTAAATCGTTTGATGTCGTAGAAAAACTACATACATTCTTAGTTACCTAAATAATAAAATTAAAATGAAAAATTTTAATATACGTTTCCCAAGCATTGTAATATTGTAAAAGGATAAATTTTATATTTTGTGTTAAATTATATATCATTATTATAAATTTTAATGCAAATACATTTAATTTCTTACAAATTACCAAAGTTATGAAATATGAAAAGGTAAATTGTTCGAAAATTCTAATAAGATTATTGTAACTGTGATTAGTCCTATCATTACCCGCCCGTAGTGCAGGACAAACCGAAATAAAGATGCCGGTGGTTTATCTTCTTGTGTTGCCGAAATACTATAATATCAATACACTACAGATGCCTTGCCTACAGAAATACCACATTATATGATGCCGCTAGACTATAATTTTTTTTTATAATCTTGGTAGGTCAGTTTTTTTTCAGAGATAACGTCTATATTTAAATTTACCATCTAGCTGTTATAAATTAAAATTTAATAAAAATGATATGTATTTTTTACATAATTATTATTAGTTTTTAAAAGAAAAAAAATTTTTTGTATATGAATAAAAAAGCATGAAATCAAATTACATATAAAAGTTTTGTACAAATATTATGAAATTATACATTAAAAGTGAAATGCTACAGAAATGAATAGTTTGCTGTTGCTGCCTCGCTGGTTATAAAAGCTTTTATTTGCCAGTTATAAAACCCCAGGCGCTGGGTAAAAGTTGACCTGAAGAGTCTCATGTTTTTGTTTACGTTCATTCCTTCATCTCAGGCACGAACCTTAGTACAGACGAGAACCATCCATTTGCCCTCTGTTGGTTCATTTTATAAGAAAAAATACAATAGTTCATAGTCCGGCCGATATTACTTCATGTCGCTTTTTCGAAACCCCCCCTTAAGTAGAAGCCTGAGAAATGAGAGAGATTGGAATTAGAGGGAGAAAGAATGAATTAGTGCAAACCTACTTCTCCCACTACACTACTTTGCGCGCGCCCCTTCCTTTGGATGAAAATAGTAAATATGATTACCGTCAGGGGCGCGTTAGATCAATGCATGCAATTTTTAAATTTATTTAACAAATTACTCGTCTACTATTTGATAATTTTATATAACAATGTGATACAAACATTTATGGGGTCTCGTGGCTGCGTGCCTGAGTGTCTGGTCGCGAATCTGGGGAACCGGGTTCGATCCCGACCGACGCCAAATATTTCCAATTTTAAATAGCACAAAATTGACCCCTGTGGTGCACTCTCCACGCCAGCAATGAGTGCCCGTGAGGTGACGCCTGGTAAACGCCCGCACGGTACAAATATGTCATCATCATTACCGATATCTGCATACAAAGCGGATTGGCATACCCAGCAATGGGTAATATGCCGTGATGATATATTTATTTATTTATGTATACAAACATTTTAATTTACAATGCAATTCCAGTTGCGAAGAGTTTTTCTCAGTATAATTTTTTTTATTGTTTATATATGTAAATGGCAGTCCATATTCCGAAAAAAAAGAAGAAACTTGAGGTTCTTTAAAGAGCAATATCTTTTAAAATTTGGTACTTAGAAGTCATATAAAAAATCTTGCAACAGCCATGTTAGTAAATTATGATAAGTTCATTTGAAATTGACAACTTTAACTTATGTTGCATTTTATCTGGAAAGATGCAGTATGTGTAACTAAACTATTATTCACGAAAGATGACTATTCAAGGTCATTTGTGAGTCGTCTGATATAATATTACTCGCAGATAACTTCACTGCATTTCGTAAGCATAGGCGTGTAACATGAAATATTTATGAATACATTTTAACTGAAAAAATAAGAGTATCTTATTTAAAAATTATGTTTCGTTCTAAATAATGGCTTTCTGAAAGAATTATGTCCTTCACTTATGTTTTCGCAAAATTCAAAAACGTAGTCTTAACTATAAACCAAGTAATAATAATTTGATTTAAACGGCAACGCCACTGGGTAAATATTAGCACAGAGGGCATTGTAGTAGATAATTAGGTATCTGTAATTCTACGACATACGTCCTTATTATTTATAATGTGTTAGAAAGTAATGCCACTATTTACGTATATCTGTCCCACCACTTAAATTAAAGACTTAAATTAAATAGACATAGGTCAAATAATATTTCTCTTTCTAATACAAAATGTTGTCAAGGTACTGCTGTAAAGTGATGTCTATTCTTTCTTCGAACAAATGACCTTGAATAGTCATCTTTCGTGAATAATAGTATAGTATCCATAGTAATACATTAATAGCAGAATAGTAAATATTACATCTTAGCTAAAACTCACGATTTTCTTGCACAAGTCGGTTTCACATTTTTCATAATTATTTTAAATCACAGTTTATGCAATATTTTTGAAAGTAATTTACAGGTATTCAATTTTAAGTGGCTACTATTGCGATTTGAAAACAAGAGATACGAAGTTTGTTGAATTAGCAAAGAATTTCAATTTTACATGGGTATTTCAATGATAAACTGAAAAAAAATTCAACCAGCGGTTCTCAAAATATGGTTACCAACTTTATTATTTTAAACAGGAACATAGACTTCTTATTTGCTCATTCTATAGAACTCTTTATTCTTAATCCAACGATATATAATTTTCATAAACATAAATAACAAAATATTTGAGTAAAAAAAATTTATAAAATTTTGAATTATTCCCCCAAAATATAATATTAAGAAGAGTGAAAGACTGAAAAAAGTGAATATTTTGTTTATTGCTACTTCTGTCAAATGAGATATTGTCCTCTTCATATAGTTTTTAATAAAAAATGGGTCAATTCACACACGACGAAAAGTTTTTTTTAAAATATACTCACTTTTGTCAGTCATGGCACACTTATTAATATCATATTTTAAGGGAATTAATTAAAAACTTTATAAATTTTTCCTTTCATATTTTGTTATGTAAGTTTATGAAAATTATATATCGCTGGATTCAGAATAAAGAGCTCTATTGAATGAGCAAATAAGAAGTATATGTTCTTATTTAAAATAAAAAAGTTGGTAACAATATTTTGAGAACCACTGGTTGAAAAAATTTTTTTCATGGAAATACCCATGTAATATAGAGATTCTTCGCTGATTTAACCAGCTTCATATCTCGAGATCGCAATGATAGCCACTTAAAAATGTAGTCTGTATATTACTTTGAAAAATATTGCATAAACTGTCATTTAAAATAATTTTTGAAGAATGTGAAACCGACTCATGCGAGAAAAAAAAACAATTAATATAAAATAAAAGTAAGAAAAAAAATGTGTTAATTATAGCGGTGAATTTTTATTAAAAATATTTCATCCATACCTTGGTAAGGGTGTATCACTTCCATCTAACATGAAAGGAGTGCCTTCGATTTCACCCCAAGTCATTAGCGGGCTATCCATAATTCCAGGAGAGGGTGAGGGAGTGCGAACAAAACTATATCCTCTAATTTTCGGTGTATCAGTCACTAATTCCTTGCCATCTACTCCTATTTTACCGTCTTTTATCTGCAATTTGCAAATATTTATTATTTAACCTCTTTATTCATTTTAAACATCACTTACCTTTGCCTGAGTTTTCGCTAATTCTGATATAGTTTCTTTACTCTGTTCATCATTAAAAGGATTCATACTTAACCTTGTATTACAGTACACAACTTCTTGTTTCTTCTTATTCATTTCAATAATTTCTTCTTTTGTGGGTTCTACACCATCAGGAATATACATAATATAATTTTTATTTTTATATCCCCAAGTATCTATATTTAATTTTTTTTCTGGTAACTGGCATTGTCGTTCGATTGAAGGTAAGGCGAGTAGATTATTTTGTTCTTCATTGCTTTTCGATTCTTCGTTATATAGATATGAATATTTTAATCTATGTTTCCTTTCTGCTTCTTTCATAATTTCTCCGAAACTTTCATTATCTTCTGAAGTATGTTGATTTAAATACTGATCTAAACTAATGTTGGTTGATTTGATTTTTTTATCTGATTCTGGAGGTGTGGATATTTCTTGTAAAAGTTCTGTTTGTTGTGGATGTACTACTGGGGTCTCAAACGAAGCAGGACTTGGTACCCGCTCCGTAGGTGGACGACGACCAGTGTATCGTAAGTGCATTTCACGAATTTTAATAACATCGTTTTTTTCTATAGCTTCTAGGTATTCATTTTGTGCTTTTAATTTTTCTAAATCTGGGAAAAAGTCCCGTTGAATGATTTTTTCCATACCCTAAAAGAAATTTGAAAATTAAAAATAAATAAAGTAAGGTTATGTATAATAAATCTGGTTACATTAAATATAAATACGTTACATTATTTTATACTGAATTATTGTAATGCATGAAATATATTATTGTAATTAAAACACCGTGCGTACCTCTATATAAGTGTCTTCATCCAAAACAATATTTCTTGTTCTCTTTCTCGGGATTTCTGGCATTTTAAATACAACATCCCTTTGTAATTCTTTCATAGCTACCAGTGCTTTACTACCAGGAATTTTATCATCATTTTCACCCATCTTTATAATTTTTGTCAAATAAAATATAAACACAACCACGCTGCGAAATGTCAAGTATCTGATCCGAATGTCAGAATTAGTTTAGATAATTTTAGACAGGTAGCGTGTATGGTGGATGTTGCAGTGTGCCAACAGTGTGAGTGTATCCATAAAAAAGAGAGTACATATTGGGTCATAGAACGCTCACTCTCAATACAATGCGCGATCCCTTGCATCCAGCGCCGCAACGGTTGTCCCATGAAATAAATGATAAAATTATTAAACCGTGGAATTTAAAATAAAAGATTGAAATATTTTGAAAGCACCTATTATAAACTACAGTAGTAAATAACTTTATTATTTCTTTTTTAACAAAATTATTTACTACTGTAGTTTAATTTAGTTGCTTTAGAAAAAGTGAAAATGTAATGTAATAATAATAATAATAATATTAAGTAATTAATAATAATGTTATAAATGACGATTAAATGTTAGCGCTGAAAATTAGAATATTAAAACACATTTATCATCAAACCGGTATATACAGTATTAATACAAAAATAATAACAAATCTAGATGACCGTCGCCTGGCCGAACCCGGTCACGCGGAATCCTCCTTCACGCCGTGATTATTTCTGTAAAAGAATTAACACATGAGAAATACTCAGTGAGGAAGCAATCATTTACAAAAGGTTCAGGCATTCACACACCGTACACACATGTTGGCAACTACGGGCAGTACCGCTAGTTACTACGGAACCTCTGCCGCTTCGGTGGTGATCCGAAGACAATCCTCTTAACCAACTGGATCAGATCACTACAGCCCTAACTGCTGCTGCCGTTGGCGACACCAGATGTGGGTCACTACAGCCTTCCCTGCTGCTACGCTGGTGACCCTCGGGTTCACACGAGCGGCCACTACGGAACCACTGCCGCTTCGGTGGTGATCCGGAGACATCCCTCTTAACCAACTGGATCAGATCACTACAGCCCTAACTGCTGCTGCCGTTGGCGACACCAGATGTGGGTCACTACAGCCTTCCCTGCTGCTACGCTGGCGACCCTCGGGTTCACACGATGCGGCCACTACAGTACCCAGTACTGCTCACACGCACACTCACAATCATACACACGCTAGATTAACTCTCTCACTTGAATCACTATAATATCGATGTTCTCACACTGAAATCTAGAAATAAACTGAAATAAAATACGTGAATACCAGTGTCATTAAATGTAGCTCTTATCCAACAGCATCGGTTACGTACCTAAATAGCTAATTAGAGACAAAACATAATAAATTTAATAAAAATAATCTTACGCAAAATAATATCTGTGACAATCATAATTATAATTAATAATAATAATTAATAATAATAATGAATAATAATAATAATGAATAATAATAATGAATAATAATAATTGAAATAGGGTACGGGTATTGGGATTTTCAAAGAAAACGCTAACTAGCGGTAAATATTAGAACTACACACAGTGGTACAATTTTGACATTTACATGAAACTACAACTATATGACTACAAAAACTCTATTATACATACTTGAATTATTAATAAAAAATACTAATAAATGAGAAAATAATACGAAAACTAAAGAAACACAATTGACAGCAATGCGACACTTATAAATGTCAACAAAAAGTGTACCATTGTTTAATGCAATCAGCGCCATCTCTTGATACTTGAAAATCCCAATACATCAATATAATATATTTTTTCTTCAAGCGTATGGACCTTTTACATCAAAAGAGAGAGAAAGACAAAAATGACATATATGCAGTGCGCAGTAGGTTGTTTGCGCATTGAGAAGGCCAGTTACATTTCAAATAAAATTACAAATGGCGGAAAGAAAAAACTCTGGCGAAACTTAACTTTATTAAATAAATTCACAGAATGCGTTTGTGATGAATATTTTAAAACAAGAGGAAGAGGAGATGGGAATCAGAAAAAGTAGTTTTTTGTTCTACAAGATGCGAAATAAACACCACATAAAGTGACAGATAATTGCGTAGTTGCTAGTTTCATATTAGGAAAGTAATAAACAAGAATAAAATTGTGTTTTTTTTCCTTTGAATATAATTTTTTCATTATTAATTATTTCTTTATAATCAAAGACAAATTTATTCAAGTTTTTGTGTTGTTTAAATAATTTTTTATCGAAAATAAATGCATATCCTTTTAATCATTTTACTTGACAACATGGTGTCTCCTCATCTCTAGTTCTTAAGAATTTCACTATGTGGCGCATTGAAAAATGACGTCAGGGTGCAATAAAAATGTAAAAGGTCCAATCAGTGATTTTTTACTTATAAGTACAAAATCACTTATTATAGTATTCATATTACGCTCCTGTACACACACTATAGAAGATGTTCATTGTCTTACTAGCACAAAAATGGAGTAGAACGCCCTTTTTGTGTTTTACCCAGCTTGCCTAGCCTCGGCTAGCGCCTCGGCCGCAATAGCCGGGTTCAACACAAAAAGACCGCTTTCTACTCCTAATGACATAATATACTATTATTTATTATACAATTATAAAATACATACGAGTACATTATATACATATATTTATTTTTTAGATAATTTAAAATGTTTTTATAAATTTATTTTCATAGAGTCGTTGGATTTATTTTTTATTTTTACATTTAATATCCGATTGCAGTCATTAAAATTAAAACATTTTAATTCCAATAAAAACTTTTGTAACTTATTTCGATAAGATTTTTTAAAGTTATTTGAGATATTCTCACATTTTACGTCTAAATTTTTTAGAAACAAACGCCGTAGATCTCAGTTGTTCTTACTATGCGCAGATCTCCATTGCGCATATCTTCTATCTCTTTAAATTGAAAAGCTCCATTCTAAACAAATCTAATGGGTCGATTCTGTTCTTAAGTCTGTAAATTCGTAAATTTGTAGCTTACGGTTGATCTGTAAATGCGAAGTTTAAAAATTTACAGATAGGGCAATTCTGTTCTGATATCAGTAAGGAGCTGAGTTACAGACCTTAAAAACTTAAGTTTTCTATAAAATGTTGCTTGGAGCTACCTTCATATAAAACCTTTTGAACGTCAAAAAAGTCAATTTGACAAGTTTATGAAATTCAGAAATTATATTTCAATATTACTAAATTATTTGAATGATTTTACCTACTAAATGAGTATTTAGCCTCAAATTTTTGCATAAAATATCTTCTAATAATACTCGTTTGCCATATAGGTAGTAGAATCAAAGACAGAGCCTGTATACCGGAAAAGACAGATTATACTCGTAATTTTGGAATTAACTAGAATCTGAAACCTGTGATAATTTATTATAATTGTTTCAAATATTTAATAATTTAAAAGAAGGGTGAAGCGCGTCAGTTATCGGAGAAGTCACTATTTTTCATAAAATCTTAAGTAAGTTTCAGCATTTGTTAGGAAAATAATGAAAATAACAATTACTGCTTTGCTTACACTTTTATAATTTCTTTTCTTTTCTGGGATTATACAAAAATTTTGTTTTAAAAGAAAGTCAGCAATAATGGAAAATTATAGGACTTAAAGAAGTTTGATTTGACTTATAGCAATCGAATTATTGCAACCAAAATTTTTATACGATTCAAATCCAAAATAAAAGAAATAGGATAGCTATAGAACCTAAAAATAATAGGTAAACTCCGATATTGAAATAAAAAAAAATACTACACCTACTTTTTAATGAAGTTAATTCTAAAGCCATTATTACGTCTCTACATGCTATTTTTCATTGGCAGCGTGTTACGTTTTGCTTTGGGGTCATCCGACTTATACGAAATGAAAAGCCTTACCATATGATGAAAACAATAAATTAAAATTATAAAACAAATTAATTTCTATTTTCGTTTATTAACAAACAAATATAAAACATTAAATATACCTACATTGCAATTCTATGTAAGTTATACTAATTAAGATTACAATACAATGTATTGTTAAACTTTTATGTATAAAATTAGAGTGAAAAGTTTGCATAACGTATGACAATAATCGATTTAAATTATATTATACAAAAAATTGAGAAATTATATTTAAATCACATAGATATAAGATAAAAATATTTGACTTGAGGATAAATAAAATTTGAAATGAACACAACATTAAATTGTAAACTTGAAGTGAAAACGTAAACATATTTTTATTTGTGAAAGCCGTTTAATTTGTGAAATTAGATTTCAATGTTTCTTTTTCTATTCTGCTGTGCCTCTGTAATATACGGTGTTCATAAAACCTATTTAATTTTGCTTCCAAAAAATATCATTCCGAAAAATCTTTTCGAACTTGATTAATAATAGTGTCCAAACCACAAGCAAGCAGTATTTGCGTTTGGTTATATGTATAGCTGACCCTGAATTTGATACTATCAGTAATGTTTTTTATTTACAAGAAAATTTTCTTTGTCTATTATCCAAAATTTAATTTTTTTACTTATAATACCTCCTTCTTATTATTAAATTAAATTATAATTGTTTTTGTTACTGTATGTATTAACTTAATAAATTAATAATTAATTTAATAAAAATGACACAAAAATTGAGTATATTTGTCCCTGATCCCTCTAGTTAGAAGAAGTCTTTTTATTACAGCAAAAAAATATTAATTGCCAGGGTCAACAAAATCACATGACTGCTCGTGTCGTAACAAAAGTACTAACCACACAAAAAATAGATTATATTTGTTACCTATTACATAAGTATATGTTTTTACTCTAATTCAGGCATAGGCTGCAAGTAGTTGGATACCTATAATGATTATATGATTATATCGATTCAGTATTTTTAAATATTTTTCATTGCAGCAAATACTCGATACAAAACTAGGAAATTTGTAATTTGTACAAGACAGCTCTTTGCAAAATCATTCATGTGATGTTAAATAAGACAAATAATATTACTTAGTAAGCATGTCTTTAAAGATATGTTTACATTCAGATACATGTATGAAAATTTATGTGAGATACTTGTCAAATAAACAAATCATGAAACATCACTTCATACAAGAGCTCATACATTTTGCTTAAACCGTACAATTACCTCATACATTTTGAGTGATCAAGAAATAACATAAACTTTGACCTGTATGAACACAATTTGAACATCTAACAAATTGTTTACTAGTGTAAACACAACCACTTTTTTCTAATTTTTCAACATGCATTATGACTTTTACGCGATTATATGAAATTTGTTTCATCACAATTGTATCTCAAACAAATTCTCATACATGTATCTAAGTGTAAATATAAGTGACACCAGATTTCTCAATAACGTTATATTTCATTTTTCATTCCTAACATAACCTTAAATTAACTAAAAATTTAAAATACATTTTTCGCCAAATTTGAAGTTTTTGACATTTCTTTCGCCTAACATTTAATCGCAGACGTTTATTGTGCCCTCGCCGATAATGTTTTTCGTCACTATTAGTATTATCTATCTGTATGAATGCACAATAAAAATACAATACAAAGAAAAATATAAAATAAAAGGTTTTAGTCTTGAAAAAGACTGATTTTATAGCAATAATTTATTGCAAAAGCACTGCAAAGTGCAAACGAAATAATAAACAGAAAAATACAAAATGAAAACCGTAGAAAACAATCAACGTAAATAGTTTATAATAGACAGCAACAACAAGTGACTAAGAAGTGACAATCTTGTCTATAGCTAAAATTAGGGTACCTTTATAACCAGGGTATGGCCATGGCGTGGCTCACGTTTCGTCCGCCATTACCGGGACATCTGTTATATGTGTTGTTCTTGCGCAAAGTATTATGTATTTTCGTGGCTATTTGTTTTATTTTAATGAAAAACACATTTATTTATCATTTTAATATGTATTTAAAGTGTAAGTAATATATTTTATCTTATTTACTTGTGTAGTTTGTTAAGATACCCACCACGATTACTGTCACTAAAAACAACTAAAAAATACCAATATTAAGCACAATCATTTAAATTTTTAAAAGGTAAGTTTAGAATATATAATTATTATGTAATTAAGAACTAGTGATATTAAATTAGATGTGATAATAACAACACATATCATATATTCTACATAACCTATAAAGGTATGTCTTAATAATAATTGTATATAACTTAAATAAATTCATTTTTATTACCTTTTTAAATTCACAGTGTGATTATTTAATATTATTTTATAATATAATATCACATTTATTACAAATAAATAGGAAAATCAATTACCGACAATGGCGGCGATCTTGGCCCATGGCCATACCCTGGTTATAAAGGTACCCTAGCTAAAATATGCCCAACACGCACGCCTATGGAACGAGCTTACTCAAATACACACAATTTATGTGGCGTCGCTGCTGTACAGCGTATAAATTTAATGAAAACACCAAAATTATCATTTTGTAGAAAACGTCTACAAGGCTTATTTGTACTAATTTTTGTTCAAAATTTTAGATAAAGTTTTATGAAAGTTGGAACTAAGTTTCCTATTGTTTATTTTTTAAAAATTAGATATAATACACCGAAAAATTTAGTATGAAAATACATTTATTTAAAGTCAAATTACTAATTTTAGGACATTTTTTAAAAAAAATGATTCTTTATAAAACATAGATTTATTGTTTGTAAATACGGTAAAATAAAAAAGATTTAAGTAAAATGTAAGATAAGTACACAGGGCGTTTTTTCCTTAGACCTGTTTTTGCGTATTTCACATATGGGTACCCTGCGCTCTTAAACATTAAAAAAATATGTATTCTGGAACTTCAAAAGTATTTGATGTGTCTCTTGCAAGCTAACCTCACAGGAATTATCCTTAAATACATTAATATTGTTTAAAAAATTACCGAAATAACTATTTTATTACACAAATTTACCTATTCTCATATCCTTCTAATAAAAAAATAACAATAAATATTAACCGTTGTTGTTGATTCATAATACATTAAAAATGATCTGTAAGCTTACAGCCAGGGTTTCTTTCGCCATAATAATTTACAAATTTACAGATTTTCTGTAAGCTACAGATGTGATCAGAATTGCAATTTAGTCGTAAGTTGTTACAGGCCTTACAGATTTGCTTACAGATCTTACAGATGAGAACAGAATCGCCCCATAAGAGTTACAGATCTGTAAAAAACTGACAAAAACACTAGTTTTGTTGATTAAATAAAATTATGCATAACAGTGACGGGTTTCGTTGTGATCAAGGAGGGTTGTGATTTTGTTTGTCATTTACAGATCTGTAAATCTTACAGTTTAGTCAGAATCGGGCCAATATTGTATACGAATTAATTTAGGTTATGTTTTTTTTTACATTTAATTCAAAACAAATCTCACTTATATTTTCCTCAAACACTTTAATAATTTCGGATAATAATGTATTGCACTTTTGATTAGGACGATATAAAATTCCCTGTTTGTATTCTCTACAAGAGACGAGATCGTCCTCAATAACTTTGCTTTTTTTATTACCTCTCGTTAAGAGAGGTATTGTATTCATGCTAAAAATCGCATATCCAGATTTTAATGAATAAGCACGTTTTAAGGTCCCTAGAATCCGATTATAACATTTTTACGATGATGTCCGAATGTGTGTGTGTGTGGATGTTGGATTCACTATATCTCAAATACTATAAGACTTAAGACATTTTTAACTACGGATTCCTCAATCTAACAATAATGGGAAGAGTCGAGTCAGTTTTGATAACAATTGGACAACCGGAACTGGTAGTTAAAGAAAAAAATTATCTAAATATTATTTATCGAAAATTTATGTAAATACTTATATTAATGAACGTTAAATTCTTTATTCGATAAATATAAATTCATTATTATATCTTCCATAGATTTAGAGATAAAGAAAGGCATATAAAATAATTTGATGTAAAAAATCTCAGATCAAACTACTACAAGGCAAGAAATTCAAATGTTTGTAATTGACACATAAATGTCACTGTCAAAAATATTTGTATGCCTCTGTCAAAATATTTGTACATTATTATGAAGATTATGAAAATAAAAAAAAGTAAACAACGCAAAAGAATATACGTAAAAAAGAATATAAAAGGAATTTGCGAAAAAATGACGAATATAAAGAAAAAGAAAAGGAAAGTAGAAAATGAAAATTTCAGGATATTGAATATAAAGAAAATGTATGTATTGTACATAATTTATATTAAAATAATTATTTTGTAGTGAAACATGAATATATGTATTTGTATTTAAAAATATTTTTCGTTTTATGCGTACAACCAGGTCAAATATCTGGCGAGAGGTTATGTGTTGGCATTGAACTCTATACTACTATGTATGTATAGAGTTCACTGTGTGTTGGCCACATCAAATTTTTGTTTTAAGTCTTTGCACATTGTTCTCACTTTTGAAATAGTTTAAAAAATAATAAACCCACATAACACAACAAACAGATTTCGGAACACTGACAATACGTAAAAGTCGATATTAACTTTATAAAACACCGAACACGAAAGACACTTTCAAATTGAATTCCCATCTTTAATTCAAACAAGTCCAAGTCCACGGTTCAAGTCTAAATGCTTCTTTCACAATGGCCGTAAGCGTAAGAAATACATAAGCGTAAAGTTGAACTATATAATAGCCTTGCTGTGGTAGCATTCCCAGAGCTGTTACATAATTCTTACAGTTATGTAGATCCGTAAGAAAAACGTAAAGTTAAAATAATTTCAACTTTTACGTTTTTCTTACGGACAAATCTAATTACTGCGCATGCGCGTGAAATGTCAAACGCAGAAAACGTGCTCCTTGCTGTCAACAACTAGCTCGTAGATATATTTTATATAGAGAACGGGCACTCAGCTGTTTCCGTGAACCTTCAAAACAGCTGATCTTGCTGCCCCGTGCGATGTGAAGTTGTTACATTAATAAACGAAAATTTAAACTTAAAATAAATACCTTTATTTAACCATATTTTGAAAATATTATACCTATTTAGAACAAAAATTTCATGAAAAAGTAATTTCTAGACTAATATTTATAATTCTAGACAAATTTTAATTTTTAGAGGTCAATGACCCCGCAACAACTCTAGAAAAACTAAAAGGTTTATTTCATTTTATGAGATAAAATATTGTATTTGGAGTATAGAAGTTATAAATATTTCACTTCATTTCAATATTAAATTACTCCCTTATCCTTTAATTAATACATTTCTTTCAAATTTCTATATCGTCAACTGTTCTGATAAAACTTTATGCTTATAACTCCGAAAAGCGTTTAATTACTCTTGGGTATAAACACTTTGTTGGTAATAAGATAATTGATTATATCCATTGGCAAAATATTCGGAAAATCCGAATATCCTATGAAAACCCACTTTCATCGCAATCATACGGCTCAATATTACTAATTAACTTGATTTTAGCTAAATAGCGAAGTTGCATATCAGGTGATAGTGTCTTGAAATACATAGACATTGTAAAAACCATCTATTAAGCTCGCACAATGAAACACTAGAAAAATTTGTTGTTCTCACCAAAATGTAACGCAAACTGACTTCAGATTTTGAATTGGCGCTAAGAAAGTTGGTTGCCAATGAAGTCAGTTACGGGCCAGGGCAGCAAGATCAGCTGTTTCGAAGGTTACCGGAAACAGCTGAGTGCCCGTTCTCTATTGACCTTTTTGACATGAATGTGTCATGCTACTCTGCTCTAAGGGCGCGGGCAAACAGTTGCTTTAAGTGTCCTTCAAAACATATGTACTGGAGCCCCACTTGTCAAAGTGACAGTACATAGCACACATGTGATTTATCCGACCTTGAAGTGCTTGAAATCAGCTGATTTGTGTGCATGTCACAATCAAAGCTTTTCTTCTTGAATCTTATTTTAGAAATGGAAATAACGGCGAATGGTGATATTCTGTTTCCTTCTTTATTATCTTTTCTCCTTAAAATTACATTTCAAGATCAATGGATCTTTTCAATTTAACGGCTATCTCTTTCTATCGCTACAAATAGTAAGATAATGGCGCAAACAACTGCTAGTTGGGCTGTCAAACGAAACGTCAAAAATATTGCAATGATTAAAATAGAGAACGGGCACTCAGCTGTTTCCGTGAACCTTCAAAACAGCTGATCTTGCTGCCCCGTGCGATGTGAAGTTGTTACATTAATAAACGAAAATTTAAACTTAAAATAAATACCTTTATTTAACCATATTTTGAAAATATTATACCTATTTAGAACAAAAATTTCATGAAAAAGTAATTTCTAGACTAATATTTATAATTCTAGACAAATTTTAATTTTTAGAGGTCAATGACCCCGCAACAACTCTAGAAAAACTAAAAGGTTTATTTCATTTTATGAGATAAAATATTGTATTTGGAGTATAGAAGTTATAAATATTTCACTTCATTTCAATATTAAATTACTCCGTTATCCTTTAATTAATACATTTCTTTCAAATTTCTATATCGTCAACTGCTCTGATAAAAATTAAATGTTTATAACTCCGAAAAGCGTTTAATTACTCTTGGGTGTAAACACTTTGTTGGTAATAAGATAATTGATTATATCCATTGGCAAAATATTCGGAAAATCCGATGTATCCTATGAAAACTCACTTTCATCGCAATCATACGGCTCAATATTACTAATTAACTTGATTTTAGCTAAATAGCGAAGTTGCATATCAGGTGATAGCTTCTTGAAATACATAGACATTGTAAAAACCACCTATTAAGCTCGCACAATGAAACACTTGAAAACTTTGTTGTTCTCACCAAAATGTAAGGCAAACTGACTTCAGATTTTGAATTAGCGCCAAGAAAGTTGGTTGCCAATGAAGTGAGTTACAGGCCAGGGCAGCAAGATCAGCTGTTTCGAAGGTTACCGGAAACAGCTGAGTGCCCGTTCTCTATATTGTGTTGATGTGTATTTTGATTTATACACATTATAATGGAGAATTTAGAATTATTCATTCATTTAATTAGAAGCTATGAATGTTTATATAATAAAAAGAATAAAAATTATAAAGATGTATTAAGGAAAGAAAAATATATGGGCACAGATATCAGAATCTGTAAATGCAACAGGTTAGTATTGAGGTTTTGAATTGATTTTATGTTGAAATTACTGAGTTTATTTTACAGTGGATGAATGCAACGATATTTTTAAAAAACTGAAAGAAAGATATGTGAGGGAAAGAAAAAACCTGAAGAAAAAAAGCGGAAGTGGTTGCAGTGAAGAAGTTAATTGGACATGGTTTGAGGACTTGAATTTTTTAAATGACCATATAAACGAACGGAAGTAAGTCTATTCAGCTTGCTGCTCATACAGAATAAAATAATTTCTATTTATTTATAGACGAACTAATAACTATAACAAAGAGACCGAGTCATCAAAATTACAAAAAAGACTAAGAGAAACAGAAGAGAATATACTCGATCTTAACGATCCAGAAGAAAACTTTGTAATAGAATATCTAGAAGACATTGGTGAAAGTTCACCATCCACTTTAATAGAAAACACAGAAGTACAATCACAAGCATGTTCTCAAACAACAGAAACGCCGAGTAAGTTACTATATTTTTATATTATTAACAATCTCAATTTCATTGTTATCATGCAGTTAAAGATACTCCCCTCACAAGAATTAAACAAAAAGAAACTTTTAATTTACAAAGGAAAAGTAACACAAATGATCTTATAGATCAAGAAACACTGAAAGTGTTAAAATCACTAAATGAGAAAAAAACAGACGATGACCGAGTCTTCAGCGATTTAATTTATGTGGAATTAAATAAAGTTGATATAGCTAAAAAAAAAGAATATTAAAAAAGAAAATACTTGATATAATAATGACTGACTAGAGTAATTTTTTTATCTATCACCGGGATGAGATACCATATCGCACTCATTTTAGATATGTAATATAGTCTTGTTATCTCAATGAATGCGATAATGAAATTCTAGTATGGTAATAGTTTCATTATCGTACTGAATGGGATAACAAGGTTATACATACCTGAAATGAATGCGATATGGTATGTAGTTATAGATTAAATTTTGTACGATGTTCGTGGGATATTACATTATTAACGCACTATGTAATTACCCTAACTCGCTCTTCTGGCTCGTAGGGCAATTCACAATATGTACGTTAATAATGTATACCGGGTGGCGCTCGAGATCCGTTACATAGGCATTTAACATGGGAAATAAGAATAATTTGAATATTTGCCTCCCATTAAAACTTATTGCAGTAAAACTTTATACACATGTTTGGGAACACTTATTGCATCATATTAATAACAAATTGTTTAAAATTAATTAAGAATAATTAAATAAAATAAGAAAATGTTATGGCAATTTTAATGTGACAATTATTATTTCCTATAAAAGAAAGTTTATTACGCAACTGATCGTTGCATGCGAGGGGTTGGTCACTTGCGAAAAAAGCGTACAATTCAATTCTAATTCCACTAATTCCTTTAATTCCTTACCAATTCCACTAATTCCTAGGTAATTCCTCTAATTCCCAACTAATTCTTCTAATTCCTCCCAGGTAATTCCTCTAATTCCTATTCAATTCTTTTTAATTCCAGAGTAATTCCCCGTTATAGAAAATTGAAGATAATATATTAAACAAGGAAAAACAAATAATATTTCTTAAGTACATATTTATATTTTAACAAACGAAATATACAGTACGTATATGTATATGGTAAATACAAAATAGAGTTTATTTAAATAGAACAGAGCAAAGTATACTTTTTTAACAATAATTTTTAATTTTTAAATTCGCAAATCGAGAATTTTGTGTAACATTTTTTTTCTTTATTTTGCGCTGGTTCACTATTTAAGTGGAATAAAATAGCATCACTTTAGTGCGACTGTAGTAGTGCCCGCCAGACTATAGAACATATTACAGTCTGCGGAAGTATCCAGGTAGCAACAAAGATTTCTTCGAGGTAACACCCGCAGCACAGAAATGGTTAGAAAATTTGGCCATCACTATATAGTATTTATTTATTCCTTTTTCATCATTAATTTCTATATTATATTTTGTTTTTATTTTATATGTATATGCCATACGATAAATTAAATTCTATATATTTTTTTACCTCTATATTATCAAAATTTATTTCATCACCAACTTCATAAGTATTTGTTGGATACCTCAAGAATGGGAGCGTTTGGGCAAAGCTTATCGTAGATGGCAGCAACGGACTAGCATACTACGCCCGGGAATATTTTAATTGGTATCATCAAAGTTGTAACTTTATAACATGTGAACTATTCAATATATATTGTATATTTAGTTCATAAATAATATTAATTTGAATAAATATATTATTGTTGAATATTATCTTTTCACTTAAATTAGTTTGTAATAGTTCATTTTGTATCTTCGTTCGTTTATGTACAAAGTTTTGTTGTGATATTATTTAAATTTTTTGAGAATGTCGGATAAAGATAATTATAATTTGCGAAAATTAGAAACGCTGAAAACTGCATGAAGATGCCGTGGTGCGAGTGTAAGAGGAAGAAAAAGTCATTTAATTAACAGCCAGGTCATTTTGTTTTGACTATGTAAGGTGAAATTAATTGATTTTTTTTGTTTTGTACTTCGGGGAAAATATTATTGGCACTGCACCTCTTCTCAAAATTCTCCTTCTATTCATGAAAATTTGATTTACAAATAATTAACATAAACAAGTTTTAGATATTTATAAGCTTCACAAAAGTCTTACCAGTATCGTAACTTTCTGTGAGGAAATCTGTTTTCTCAAAATGCTGAGAGCAAACAAATGTCGAGTTTGGAGCATATTTTTTTTAATTTTAATTCGTATAAGCATAACTTTCTTTCTATTTTATCTTTCGCATGCAAGTTTGTTTTACTTTTACAAACACAACAGGACGCATTTTTATTTATGGACCTAACCCCGTTACTAGTGTTGGCGCGAACTATCAATTTTCTTAACAAATTCTGCAAATTTAGTTACATTTTATGCTAGCGCGCTATACTACGTGTACGTATTTCACTACACACTTTCAGAAAATATGCTAGTCCAGTGCTGCCATTAATTCGCACAATAGGCACCAAACACTCCCATTCCCTCAAGACAAACATTTTTCTCCACTCACTTTTATTGTATTAAATTTAGAAATTAATTTCATATTCCTACCTACATAATAAAGTAAATCCCTTCCATAAAAATACTAAATTACAAAAAGAGCGGATTAAAAAAATGTGAAAAATTTAAAAATATCTGTAACTTATTGTACTAAAATAATTTTTGTAATTTTCCCTAAAATTCTAGTTATTTCCTGGGTAATTCCTTCAATTCCCAACAAATTCCTTCAATTCCCAGGGAATTCCTCTAATTCCGTGTTAATTCCTCTAATTCCATATTAATTCCTCTAATTCCTAGCTAATTCATGCTAATTCTTACTCAAGTGTACATCTAATTCCCAAGTGATTAACCCCTCGGTTGCATGGTGGTAGCGTCCTAGCTTTTTGTTCCAAAGATTGTGGGTTCAAACCCCCAGCACACTTTATTAAAAAAAAAAATTTCAATTTATTTTTGTTTTTTTTATTTGTTTTACTATTTTTTATTTATTTTTATTTGTTTTTATTTATTTTTATTTGTTTCTATTTATTGTAGTTTTACTGTTTTTCTTGTTAAATTAAAATAAAAAGAAACAAATAAAAACAAATAAAATAAATAAAAACAAATAAAAAATATTAAAACAAATAAAAACACAAAAATAAATTGAAAAAATAAATTTTTAAAAAAAATTAAAGAAGTGTGCTGGGGGTTCGAACCCACAATCTTTGGAACAAAAAGCTAGCACGCTACCGCCATGCAACCGCATGCAACGATCACTTGCATATTAAGCTCTATTTTATAGGAAATAATAATTGTCATATTAAAATTGCCATAACATTTTCTTATTTTAGTTAATTATTCTTAATTAATTTTAAACAATTTGTTATTAATATGATGTAATAAGTGTTCCCAAACATGTGTATAAAGTTTTACTGCAATAAGTTTTAATGGGAGGCAAATATTCAAATTATTCTTATTTCCCATGTTAAATGCCTATGTAACGGATTTCGAGCGCCACCCAGTATATCCCACTAATATCTTAAATAACTATTACTTAAAAGATGTGAATTTTTATTATAGTTCCTAAAAGGAGTTTTTTTTTGTATTAACCATACATGCCATAAATATAGTACAAATATATTAGTTTAAGAACTGATTTATAAGACTGAACTTTGAAGTTTCCAATATATATTTTCAAAAGATATTAATTTTCTGTTTGTATTCCTCTACTCTACATACATTTATATGTATAGATATTTGTAATAGTAAACACTTTCCACGCCAGCAATGAGTGCCCGTGAGGTGACGCCTGGTAAACGCCCGCACGGTACATTTTATTTTATTTTATTTTAGAGATTTGGCCACTCAACAGGATAAATCCCAATAACAGAGTGGCACTTGCAAAAAAATACAAAGAAAATTTACAAAAAAAGCATAGGCAGTAATAATGTGGTAAATATATTAGATTGCAAACATTTACAGATTAGGTGCTAATAAAGAATTAGCAGATTTTATATATTCTATAAATGAGCGGTTATTTTCCTTTTAAAGTTTTTTAACGTTACTGTGAAAATATCTGGTAAAGAACTATCAATCATTGTTTTATTGAATAAAGAAGAAATTCTGTTAAACGGTGAATTAGCAGCAGAATTGGTACTGATATTTGGAACAGTGAACATATTAATAGATCTTGTAGAATAGGTAGGTACACGGAATGAGAACTGGCTGAGGATGGATGGGGTATCGATAAGGTTATTTGTTAATTTATAAAGAAACATAAAATCTGCTAACACTCTCCGTTTTTCTAGAGATAATAAATTAACAGAATAATTGGTAAATTTCCCAACAAAATATTTCAAAAACTTATCTTGAATTTTTTCAATTCTATTAATGTGAATACTATATGTCGGAGACCAAGACACAGAAGAAAATTCAAGTTGACTACGAACTAATGAATAATATAATGATAATATAGTATACGGGTTTTTGAAATTTCTTGCTGTACGTATTAAAAATCCCAACATCTTATAAGCTTTTTTAGTAATATGGTCGACATGAACATCAAATATAAGTTTGGAATCTAATATTACTCCTAAATCTTTAACTTGGCTGACATATGTTAATGTTTCGCCATTAATACTATAAGAATAATAAATTTTATTTCTATTTCGCGTAAAACTAATGGAACAGCATTTAGTGGTATTAATATATAATTTATTCTTAACACAGTATTCATTGAACAAATTTATATCATATTGAAGATTTTCAGCATCATGAACAGACTTAATTGGATGATAGATCTTTAAATCGTCACCGAAATCTGTGTACAAAGCAGACTGGCACACCCAGCAATGGGTAATATGACGTGATGATATATTTATTTATTTATTTTAAACACTATTATATGCGATAAATAAAAAGAAATGAACTATTAATTAAAACATGAAACAATATTTTTAATTTAAATTCTTTTTACATACTCCAACTGTCCATTTAAGAAGCCAGTAGGACTTACAAAATATTCAGCAATTTGATTTCTTGCAGTCTGCGCTTGTATTGTTGGATTATTATTCCCCAAACGATTACACCGATTTAAAATACAAGAATCGATTTCCCGTCTCCAATGTCCGAGAATATCGCCTGTATCTACAAATTTTTTTGGACAATATAATTCTTTGTCAGGGAACGACAGTCTAATAAAATTATGGAGGCAAACTGTGGCTTTAATAATATCTTCTATGTTTTCTGGATGTGCTCCTATTGTCCGTAAAAATATTCTCCACCTTGCTCCCAAAATACCAAAAGTGTTTTCTATAACACGTCGAGCTCTTGAGAGCCTATAATTAAAAACGCTTTTTACAATATTTAAATTATGCCCTGCATATGGCCTCATTAGATTTAAATGAAGAGGAAATGCAGCGTCTCCAATAAAAAAATATCTGAAATTTTTATTTGTTCCTGGCAATTTATCTTCGTGTGGTATTTCTAATGTATTATTATACAAATTATTTCCTAAAACGCTTGCCGAAAATATTCCGCCGTCACTGACTCCCCCATATGCTCCGATATCCATATATATGAAATTATAGTCACTGTCGCTTACAGCCATCAACACGACACTAAAATAATTCTTATAATTGTAATATAGGGATCCTGATCTGATTATTTTTTGCATTTTTATTAAATTTTTAGTAAGTACTTGTAGTTTTTAAATAAATAATTTATAATAATTTTACAATTAGTATTATACCACCGCAAAGAGACTAAAGAATGACGCCATGATACTTTTCAACCAGTCCCGACCTTAGACCAGGAATAGAGGGGGAGACAAGGCATAGTCACGCGTATATTTCCAAATCATCTAAGCGATTTTGAACTTTATTGAAATGTCAAAATCAGCCGCAAAAGGCTAGTCGACCAGTTAAATACTGTTATGTTACAGTTGGCCAAATCTAAATAAATACTTGATTGTCCATAACTACAAATTATCTTGATTTTGTTTTATAAAACTAAAATAAATACGAAAGAATATTAATAAAAAAACGTAATGTAAATAACGGACAACTTAACACGGTAGGTGACGCTTGTTGACATTGAAAACTTATACGTTCGACTGCACACGTATGTAACACATCTGGCCGACTAGCCTTTTGCGGCTGATTCTGACAATTCAATGTCGAAAATCGCTAGAATGATTTGGAAAGTCGTCTTATGGCGAAATAAATAGCATGCCCTGTCTCCCCCTCTATTCCTGGTCTAAGGTCCCGACCCAGTTTCCAACAGGCGCCATGTTTTATGAAACTGGTCTCCGCATATGACGTCACATACGCAGTATTTCAATAATTCTCTAGATGGCACCAGCATCGAAAATTTCTAAACATGGCGTGAAAAAAGTCTCCAAGCGAATTATAATAGGCCCCCTGTTCTCACATAAACTATTTGTATTTATTGTAAAAATGACATGTCAAATAGTATTTTCACTCTCACGTGGTGTCGTATAAACTGTAGAATTAAAAGTTCCCCCAGAATTGTATTGCCAACTGAATCAGTTATTTTTGATCACTCTGTATTATTAATTACGGAAAAAAATAATTTGCTGACAAAAAAAGAATGTAGTACTGTTACATGGTTTGCTACCATCTTAATATTGTATATACAACCAACATAAATATATAAGTTTATGCTACCACCCTAAACTATTTCTACAATCCCTGACAGGTAGACTTTACTTGTGTAACTATTACAATTATGCTTTAAATTCGGTGCTTTAATTAATGCTACCAACTTCATATCGCACACGCTTACTTCGGTAATTGATGTGATTATATATATAATAGTATTTAACTTTAATGAAGATATAACCCTCCCTAAACAGCAACAACTCGATCGAGACATTACATTATCTAAAGAGCTTCTTTCCGGTATTGGCACAGATTTGCAACCTGTCAAAATTTCTCGTATCGGTCGATTTGACTACTTCCGCACGTTGTCGACCACTCAGAATTCAACTTTCATCTTCTGATGAAGCTATTAAAATTATGAAAAACATTCATAAAATCAAATCACTTGACGAGTTAAAAAAATTATCTATTTCTCGGGACCGGACAACCATGCAAATTAAATATTATAAAACAATTAAAGCTGAACTTGAACAACGTTCAGTTAATGGTGAAGTAAATCTAACCATTAAATATATTAATGGATTGCCCAAAATTGTTCATTCGGAAAACTAATTCTGCCCAACAGTTCATCATTTAATATTACATGTTATTATCAAAATGTTAGGGGTCTTACTTCTAAGTGTAGTATGTTTTATATTAATTATTGTTCTGTCTCGTTCGATATTATTGTTTTGTCTGAAACCTGGCTCACGAATTCAGTTTATAATGCGGAGTTATTTCCTCCTGATTATAATATATTAAGTAATGATGGAGAGTATAATATTGTAGGTCGAACTAGAGGAGGTGGTGTTCTCATGGCATTGGCCAATCATATATCTTATAATTCTTATGATGTACCAGCTCTAAGAAAATTAAATCCATTGATAGATATTGTTGCCTGCAATTGTAAAATTGGAAACAATACTTTTATAGTAAGTGCGATCTATATTCCGCCGGATGTAACTATAACTGATTATGTTAACTATATGGGTGAACTAGAACTTCTATTTTTAAATAAATCTGTTTTATTAATTGGTGATTTCCACACAGATATAAAAAACTATCGGCCCATATCCATTTTAAACAACTTTAGCAAAGTTTTTGAAATGATACTATTTAAATTAATTTATAGTAACACTAGGTCTGTAATATCAAATCACCAACATGGTTTTATGACAGGTAGGCCCACCACTAGAAACCTTGCCTCATTTTCTCAATTCGTTTCGGAGGTAATGGATGATCGTGGCCAAGTTGATGCCATATACACTGATATGTCCCGGGCTTTTGATTCTATTGATCATCAAATTCTCTTGAATAAATTAGATTCTTTCGGAGCAGGTTCATCAATAATAAAACTAATTAGATCTTATCTACAGGATCGTATTTGCTACGCTTCCTACAATGGATTTAGTTCTTTTGAATTTCCAGCCATTTCTGGTGTACCACAAGGCCCCAACCTTGGCCCATTGCTATTTATTATCTTCATAAATGATCTAATTCAATCATTCTCCTGTCCTGTCTTGGCATATGCGGATGATATCAAACTATTTAATCGTATTTGTACTCCCGACGATACCTTACATCTGCAAGCAAACATTGATATATTTGTTCAGTGGTGTGAAAGAAATAAACTTACATTAAATATTAATAAATGTTGTTCGGTTACCTACTTTTACCTTGAAGATCAATGTTATTAATTTTAATTATTCAATACTTGGAATTCTCATTGAAAAAAGGACTTCTGTCAAAGATCTTGGTATTACTTTTAGTCATAATTTTAGTTTTCTTGAGCATATACTTGATGTATGCAACTCTGCAGGCAGAACTCTTGGCTTCTTAATGCGCTTAGCAAAAATGTTTAATAATCCTTTGGTACTCAAACCACTCTACTTTGCTTTCATAATGAGTAAATTTGATTACGCTAGTTTAATTTGGTATCCTTTTTATGCCTATCAGTCAATGGCTCTTGAGTGTACAACGAAAATTTTTAAAATTTATGTCTTTCAAGCTGGATGGTGTGTATCCGGAAAGAGGAGTTGATCAAAATAGCTTAATTGAACGTCATTGTATACCATCTTTATTGGACAGAAGAGAAGCATCCAGTTCTAGGTTTTTGCGGATGCTAATACACAATAAAATTTATGCACCATATTTACTTTCCTGTATCCCCTTCCAAATTCCTAGGTTTGCTTCCAGATATTCGAGGACATTCTACCTGGCCAAAACCCGTACGAATATTCTTCTGCGTTCACCAGTACATATCATGTGCCGTAATGCTGAAGTACACTATGAAGACATTTTTCACGTGTAACACTGCCGAAAGAATGTATTCTATTATAAATATTACTATGTATATGCAGTTTTGTATTTAATCGTGTTGTTCATGGCTGGCTCTATATTCATATTTATATATTTATTTACTTATGTAATTCATATATTTATTTACTTATTTCTGTTCTGTCTTTGTCCTGTAATTGGTTTTCTTGT
>OY720450.1:42747727-42827343 GCA_963082715.1 Harpalus rubripes
TTACTAATATACAGGTTGTACTCCTTGGCTAGATATTTATGGACTGCTATTAAGTTTTTAATCCAATAATTTGGAATCATATCCAAGCCTGCGGATTTCCAGTTTTGTGTTTTCTTTGCACGTTCTGTTACCTCCTCACATGTAATCTCTTCCCAAGACATTCTTCTGTTAATCTGTTTAGCTCTTATCCTTCCTAACCATTCAGCGTTTTTATTATGCTCTGCGGTATTTTCATAAATATCTTGCCAATAGTTTTCAATCTCACATATTTCTGGTGGATCTGGTGTTACTGAGTTTTCCCTTAATCGTCTGTAAAATGCTTTCGTATTCAGAATAAATAACCTATTATCCTTGTATTGCTGAGTTCTACCTTTAAATCTTCTTAGTTTTTGAGATATTTCTAATATTCTCTGTTTTAGTGTTTCTATTACTTCTTCCATTCGATTTTCTGGATTTTGTAAGTACTTTGTTACGAGTTCCTTCATTCTGTTCTTGGATTTCAATTGATGTCCTTGTTTAATTACCAATAACTGAGATAAATCTTTCCTCATGCTTTGTACATTTGATTCTAGTCTTTGTTGCCATTCTGGTTTGCTTAAAGGTTTTCGATTTTTATTTGACTCGTTTTCTTGGAGATCTGTTTTATTAGCTATTTGTGTAATAACATTATTATTATTATTATTATTATTATTATTATTATTATTATTACTATTACTATTACTATTACTATTACTATTATTATTATTATTATTATTATTATTACTATTACTATTATTATTATTATTATTATTATTATTGTTATTGTTATTGTTATTGTTATTGTTATTGTTATTGTTATTGTTATTGTTATTGTTATTGTTATTGTTATTGTTATTGTTATTGTTATTGTTATTGTTACTGTTACTGTTACTGTTACTGTTACTGTTACTGTTACTGTTACTGTTACTGTTACTGTTACTGTTACTGTTACTATTACTATTACTATTACTATTACTATTACTATTACTATTACTATTACTATTACTATTACTATTACTATTACTATTACTATTACTATTACTATTACTATTACTATTACTATTACTATTACTATTACTATTACTATTACTATTACTATTACTATTACTATTACTATTACTATTACTATTACTATTACTATTACTATTACTATTACTATTACTATTACTATTACTATTACTATTACTATTACTATTACTATTACTATTACTATTACTATTACTATTACTATTACTATTACTATTACTATTACTATTACTATTACTATTACTATTACTATTACTATTACTATTACTATTACTATTACTATTACTATTACTATTACTATTACTATTACTATTACTATTACTATTACTATTACTATTACTATTACTATTACTATTACTATTACTATTACTATTACTATTACTATTACTATTACTATTACTATTACTATTACTATTACTATTACTATTACTATTACTATTACTATTACTATTACTATTACTATTACTATTACTATTACTATTACTATTACTATTACTATTACTATTACTATTACTATTACTATTACTATTACTATTACTATTACTATTACTATTACTATTACTATTACTATTACTATTACTATTACTATTACTATTACTATTACTATTACTATTACTATTACTATTACTATTACTATTACTATTACTATTACTATTACTATTACTATTACTATTACTATTACTATTACTATTACTATTACTATTACTATTACTATTACTATTACTATTACTATTACTATTACTATTACTATTACTATTACTATTACTATTACTATTACTATTACTATTACTATTACTATTACTATTACTATTACTATTACTATTACTATTACTATTACTATTACTATTACTATTACTATTACTATTACTATTACTATTACTATTACTATTACTATTACTATTACTATTACTATTACTATTACTATTACTATTACTATTACTATTACTATTACTATTACTATTACTATTACTATTACTATTACTATTACTATTACTATTACTATTACTATTACTATTACTATTACTATTACTATTACTATTACTATTACTATTACTATTACTATTACTATTACTATTACTATTACTATTACTATTACTATTACTATTACTATTACTATTACTATTACTATTACTATTACTATTACTATTACTATTACTATTACTATTACTATTACTATTACTATTACTATTACTATTACTATTACTATTACTATTACTATTACTATTACTATTACTATTACTATTACTATTACTATTACTATTACTATTACTATTACTATTACTATTACTATTACTATTACTATTACTATTACTATTACTATTACTATTACTATTACTATTACTATTACTATTACTATTACTATTACTATTACTATTACTATTACTATTACTATTACTATTACTATTACTATTACTATTACTATTACTATTACTATTACTATTACTATTACTATTACTATTACTATTACTATTACTATTACTATTACTATTACTATTACTATTACTATTACTATTACTATTACTATTACTATTACTATTACTATTACTATTACTATTACTATTACTATTACTATTACTATTACTATTACTATTACTATTACTATTACTATTACTATTACTATTACTATTACTATTACTATTACTATTACTATTACTATTACTATTACTATTACTATTACTATTACTATTACTATTACTATTACTATTACTATTACTATTACTATTACTATTACTATTACTATTACTATTACTATTACTATTACTATTACTATTACTATTACTATTACTATTACTATTACTATTACTATTACTATTACTATTACTATTACTATTACTATTACTATTACTATTACTATTACTATTACTATTACTATTACTATTACTATTACTATTACTATTACTATTACTATTACTATTACTATTACTATTACTATTACTATTACTATTACTATTACTATTACTATTACTATTACTATTACTATTACTATTACTATTACTATTACTATTACTATTACTATTACTATTACTATTACTATTACTATTACTATTACTATTACTATTACTATTACTATTACTATTACTATTACTATTACTATTACTATTACTATTACTATTACTATTACTATTACTATTACTATTACTATTACTATTACTATTACTATTACTATTACTATTACTATTACTATTACTATTACTATTACTATTACTATTACTATTACTATTACTATTACTATTACTATTACTATTACTATTACTATTACTATTACTATTACTATTACTATTACTATTACTATTACTATTACTATTACTATTACTATTACTATTACTATTACTATTACTATTACTATTACTATTACTATTACTATTACTATTACTATTACTATTACTATTACTATTACTATTACTATTACTATTACTATTACTATTACTATTACTATTACTATTACTATTACTATTACTATTACTATTACTATTACTATTACTATTACTATTACTATTACTATTACTATTACTATTACTATTACTATTACTATTACTATTACTATTACTATTACTATTACTATTACTATTACTATTACTATTACTATTACTATTACTATTACTATTACTATTACTATTACTATTACTATTACTATTACTATTACTATTACTATTACTATTACTATTACTATTACTATTACTATTACTATTACTATTACTATTACTATTACTATTACTATTACTATTACTATTACTATTACTATTACTATTACTATTACTATTACTATTACTATTACTATTACTATTACTATTACTATTACTATTACTATTACTATTACTATTACTATTACTATTACTATTACTATTACTATTACTATTACTATTACTATTACTATTACTATTACTATTACTATTACTATTACTATTACTATTACTATTACTATTACTATTACTATTACTATTACTATTACTATTACTATTACTATTACTATTACTATTACTATTACTATTACTATTACTATTACTATTACTATTACTATTACTATTACTATTACTATTACTATTACTATTACTATTACTATTACTATTACTATTACTATTACTATTACTATTACTATTACTATTACTATTACTATTACTATTACTATTACTATTACTATTACTATTACTATTACTATTACTATTACTATTACTATTACTATTACTATTACTATTACTATTACTATTACTATTACTATTACTATTACTATTACTATTACTATTACTATTACTATTACTATTACTATTACTATTACTATTACTATTACTATTACTATTACTATTACTATTACTATTACTATTACTATTACTATTACTATTACTATTACTATTACTATTACTATTACTATTACTATTACTATTACTATTACTATTACTATTACTATTACTATTACTATTACTATTACTATTACTATTACTATTACTATTACTATTACTATTACTATTACTATTACTATTACTATTACTATTACTATTACTATTACTATTACTATTACTATTACTATTACTATTACTATTACTATTACTATTACTATTACTATTACTATTACTATTACTATTACTATTACTATTACTATTACTATTACTATTACTATTACTATTACTATTACTATTACTATTACTATTACTATTACTATTACTATTACTATTACTATTACTATTACTATTACTATTACTATTACTATTACTATTACTATTACTATTACTATTACTATTACTATTACTATTACTATTACTATTACTATTACTATTACTATTACTATTACTATTACTATTACTATTACTATTACTATTACTATTACTATTACTATTACTATTACTATTACTATTACTATTACTATTACTATTACTATTACTATTACTATTACTATTACTATTACTATTACTATTACTATTACTATTACTATTACTATTACTATTACTATTACTATTACTATTACTATTACTATTACTATTACTATTACTATTACTATTACTATTACTATTACTATTACTATTACTATTACTATTACTATTACTATTACTATTACTATTACTATTACTATTACTATTACTATTACTATTACTATTACTATTACTATTACTATTACTATTACTATTACTATTACTATTACTATTACTATTACTATTACTATTACTATTACTATTACTATTACTATTACTATTACTATTACTATTACTATTACTATTACTATTACTATTACTATTACTATTACTATTACTATTACTATTACTATTACTATTACTATTACTATTACTATTACTATTACTATTACTATTACTATTACTATTACTATTACTATTACTATTACTATTACTATTACTATTACTATTACTATTACTATTACTATTACTATTACTATTACTATTACTATTACTATTACTATTACTATTACTATTACTATTACTATTACTATTACTATTACTATTACTATTACTATTACTATTACTATTACTATTACTATTACTATTACTATTACTATTACTATTACTATTACTATTACTATTACTATTACTATTACTATTACTATTACTATTACTATTACTATTACTATTACTATTACTATTACTATTACTATTACTATTACTATTACTATTACTATTACTATTACTATTACTATTACTATTACTATTACTATTACTATTACTATTACTATTACTATTACTATTACTATTACTATTACTATTACTATTACTATTACTATTACTATTACTATTACTATTACTATTACTATTACTATTACTATTACTATTACTATTACTATTACTATTACTATTACTATTACTATTACTATTACTATTACTATTACTATTACTATTACTATTACTATTACTATTACTATTACTATTACTATTACTATTACTATTACTATTACTATTACTATTACTATTACTATTACTATTACTATTACTATTACTATTACTATTACTATTACTATTACTATTACTATTACTATTACTATTACTATTACTATTACTATTACTATTACTATTACTATTACTATTACTATTACTATTACTATTACTATTACTATTACTATTACTATTACTATTACTATTACTATTACTATTACTATTACTATTACTATTACTATTACTATTACTATTACTATTACTATTACTATTACTATTACTATTACTATTACTATTACTATTACTATTACTATTACTATTACTATTACTATTACTATTACTATTACTATTACTATTACTATTACTATTACTATTACTATTACTATTACTATTACTATTACTATTACTATTACTATTACTATTACTATTACTATTACTATTACTATTACTATTACTATTACTATTACTATTACTATTACTATTACTATTACTATTACTATTACTATTACTATTACTATTACTATTACTATTACTATTACTATTACTATTACTATTACTATTACTATTACTATTACTATTACTATTACTATTACTATTACTATTACTATTACTATTACTATTACTATTACTATTACTATTACTATTACTATTACTATTACTATTACTATTACTATTACTATTACTATTACTATTACTATTACTATTACTATTACTATTACTATTACTATTACTATTACTATTACTATTACTATTACTATTACTATTACTATTACTATTACTATTACTATTACTATTACTATTACTATTACTATTACTATTACTATTACTATTACTATTACTATTACTATTACTATTACTATTACTATTACTATTACTATTACTATTACTATTACTATTACTATTACTATTACTATTACTATTACTATTACTATTACTATTACTATTACTATTACTATTACTATTACTATTACTATTACTATTACTATTACTATTACTATTACTATTACTATTACTATTACTATTACTATTACTATTACTATTACTATTACTATTACTATTACTATTACTATTACTATTACTATTACTATTACTATTACTATTACTATTACTATTACTATTACTATTACTATTACTATTACTATTACTATTACTATTACTATTACTATTACTATTACTATTACTATTACTATTACTATTACTATTACTATTACTATTACTATTACTATTACTATTACTATTACTATTACTATTACTATTACTATTACTATTACTATTACTATTACTATTACTATTACTATTACTATTACTATTACTATTACTATTACTATTACTATTACTATTACTATTACTATTACTATTACTATTACTATTACTATTACTATTACTATTACTATTACTATTACTATTACTATTACTATTACTATTACTATTACTATTACTATTACTATTACTATTACTATTACTATTACTATTACTATTACTATTACTATTACTATTACTATTACTATTACTATTACTATTACTATTACTATTACTATTACTATTACTATTACTATTACTATTACTATTACTATTACTATTACTATTACTATTACTATTACTATTACTATTACTATTACTATTACTATTACTATTACTATTACTATTACTATTACTATTACTATTACTATTACTATTACTATTACTATTACTATTACTATTACTATTACTATTACTATTACTATTACTATTACTATTACTATTACTATTACTATTACTATTACTATTACTATTACTATTACTATTACTATTACTATTACTATTACTATTACTATTACTATTACTATTACTATTACTATTACTATTACTATTACTATTACTATTACTATTACTATTACTATTACTATTACTATTACTATTACTATTACTATTACTATTACTATTACTATTACTATTACTATTACTATTACTATTACTATTACTATTACTATTACTATTTAGTACTAGTAATAGTACTATTACTATTACTATTACTATTACTATTACTATTACTATTACTATTACTATTACTATTACTATTACTATTACTATTACTATTACTATTACTATTACTATTACTATTACTATTACTATTACTTATTACTATTACTATTACTATACTATTACTATTACTATTACTATTACTATTACTATTACTATTACTATTACTATTACTATTACTATTACTATTACTATTACTATTACTATTACTATTACTATTACTATTACTACTATTACTATTACTATTACTATTACTATTACTATTACTATTACTATTACTATTACTATTACTATTACTATTACTATTACTACTATTACTATTACTATTACTATTACTATTACTATTACTATTACTATTACTATTACTATTACTATTACTATTACTATTACTATTACTATTACTATTACTATTACTATTACTATTACTATTACTATTACTATTACTATTACTATTACTATTACTATTACTATTACTATTACTATTACTATTACTATTACTATTACTATTACTATTACTATTACTATTACTATTACTATTACTATTACTATTACTATTACTATTACTATTACTATTACTATTACTATTACTATTACTATTACTATTACTATTACTATTACTATTACTATTACTATTACTATTACTATTACTATTACTATTACTATTACTATTACTATTACTATTACTATTACTATTACTATTACTATTACTATTACTATTACTATTACTATTACTATTACTATTACTATTACTATTACTATTACTATTACTATTACTATTACTATTACTATTACTATTACTATTACTATTACTATTACTATTACTATTACTATTACTATTACTATTACTAATTACTATTACTATTACTATTACTATTACTATTACTATTACTATTACTATTACTATTACTATTACTATTACTATTACTATTACTATTACTATTACTATTACTATTACTATTACTATTACTATTACTATTACTATTACTATTACTATTACTATTACTATTACTATTACTATTACTATTACTATTACTATTACTATTACTATTACTATTACTATTACTATTACTATTACTATTACTATTACTATTACTATTACTATTACTATTACTATTACTATTACTATTACTATTACTATTACTATTACTATTACTATTACTATTACTATTACTATTACTATTACTATTACTATTACTATTACTATTACTATTACTATTACTATTACTATTACTATTACTATTACTATTACTATTACTATTACTATTACTATTACTATTACTATTACTATTACTATTACTATTACTATTACTATTACTATTACTATTACTATTACTATTACTATTACTATTACTATTACTATTACTATTACTATTACTATTACTATTACTATTACTATTACTAATTACTATTACTATTACTATTACTATTACTATTACTATTACTATTACTATTACTATTACTATTACTATTACTATTACTATTACTATTACTATTACTATTACTATTACTATTACTATTACTATTACTATTACTATTACTATTACTATTACTATTACTATTACTATTACTATTACTATTACTATTACTATTACTATTACTATTACTATTACTATTACTATTACTATTACTATTACTATTACTATTACTATTAGCTATTACTATTACTATTACTATTACTATTACTATTACTATTACTATTACTATTACTATTACTAATACTAATACTAATACTATTACTATTACTATTACTATTACTATTACTATTACTATTACTATTACTATTACTAATACTATTACTATTACTATTACTATTACTATTACTAATACTATTACTATTACTATTACTATTACTATTACTATTACTATTACTATTACTATTACTAATACTAATACTAATACTAATACTAATACTATTACTAATACTATTACTATTACTATTACTATTACTATTACTATTACTATTACTATTACTATTACTATTACTATTACTATTACTATTACTATTACTATTACTATTACTATTACTATTACTATTACTATTACTATTACTATTACTATTACTATTACTATTACAATTACTATTACTATTACTATTACTATTACTATTACTATTACTATTACTATTACTATTACTATTACTATTACTATTACTATTACTATTACTAATACTATTACTAATACTAATACTAATACTAATACTATTACTAATACTATTACTAATACTAATACTATTACTATTACTATTACTATTACTATTACTATTACTATTACTATTACTATTACTATTACTATTACTATTACTATTACTATTACTATTACTATTACTATTACTATTACTATTACTAATACTAATACTAATACTAATACTACTACTAATACTATTACTATTACTATTACTATTACTATTACTATTACTATTACTATTACTATTACTATTACTATTACTATTACTATTACTATTACTATTACTATTACTATTACTATTACTATTACTATTACTATTACTATTACTATTACTATTACTATTACTATTACTATTACTATTACTATTACTATTACTATTACTATTACTATTACTATTACTATTACTATTACTATTACTATTCTATTACTATTACTATTACTATTACTATTACTATTACTATTACTATTACTATTACTATTACTATTACTATTACTATTACTATTATATTACTATTACTATTACTATTACTATTACTATTACTATTACTATTACTATTACTATTACTATTACTATTACTATTACTATTACTATTACTATTACTATTACTATTACTATTACTATTACTATTACTATTACTATTACTATTACTATTACTATTAATTACTATTACTATTACTATTACTATTACTATTACTATTACTATTACTATTACTATTACTATTACTATTACTATTACTATTACTATTACTATTACTATTACTATACTATTACTATTACTATTACTATTACTATTACTATTACTATTACTATTACTATTACTATTACTATTACTATTACTATTACTATTACTATTACTATTACTATTACTATTACTATTACTATTACTATTACTATTACTATTACTATTACTATTACTATTACTATTACTATTACTATTACTATTACTATTACTATTACTATTACTATTACTATTACTATTACTATTACTATTACTATTACTATTACTATACTATTACTATTACTATTACTATTACTATTACTATTACTATTACTATTACTATTACTATTACTATTACTATTACTATTACTATTACTATTACTATTACTATTACTATTACTATTACTATTACTATTACTATTACTATTACTATTACTATTACTATTACTATTACTATTACTATTACTATTACTATTACTATTACTATTACTATTACTATTACTATTACTATTACTATTACTATTACTATTACTATTACTATTACTATTACTATTACTATTACTATTACTATTACTATTACTATTACTATTACTATTACTATTACTATTACTATTACTATTACTATTACTATTACTATTACTATTACTATTACTATTACTATTACTATTACTATTACTATTACTATTACTTATTACTATTACTATTACTATTACTATTACTATTACTATTACTATTACTATTACTATTACTATTACTATTACTATTACTATTACTATTACTATTACTATTACTATTACTATTACTATTACTATTACTATTACTATTACTATTACTATTACTATTACTATTACTATTACTATTACTATTACTATTACTATTACTATTACTATTACTATTACTATTACTATTACTATTACTATTACTATTACTATTACTATTACTATTACTATTACTATTACTATTACTATTACTATTACTATTACTATTACTATTACTATTACTATTACTATTACTATTACTATTACTATTACTATTACTATTACTATTACTATTACTATTACTATTACTATTACTATTACTATTACTATTACTATTACTATTACTATTACTATTACTATTACTATTACTATTACTATTACTATTACTATTACTATTACTATTACTATTACTATTACTATTACTATTACTATTACTATTACTATTACTATTACTATTACTATTACTATTACTATTACTATTACTATTACTATTACTATTACTATTACTATTACTATTACTATTACTATTACTATTACTATTACTATTACTATTACTATTACTATTACTATTACTATTACTATTACTATTACTATTACTATTACTATTACTATTACTATTACTATTACTATTACTATTACTATTACTATTACTATTACTATTACTATTACTATTACTATTACTATTACTATTACTATTACTATTACTATTACTATTACTATTACTATTACTATTACTATTACTATTACTATTACTATTACTATTACTATTACTATTACTATTACTATTACTATTACTATTACTATTACTATTACTATTACTATTACTATTACTATTACTATTACTATTACTATTACTATTACTATTACTATTACTATTACTATTACTATTACTATTACTATTACTATTACTATTACTATTACTATTACTATTACTATTACTATTACTATTACTATTACTATTACTATTACTATTACTATTACTATTACTATTACTATTACTATTACTATTACTATTACTATTACTATTACTATTACTATTACTATTACTATTACTATTACTATTACTATTACTATTACTATTACTATTACTATTACTATTACTATTACTATTACTATTACTATTACTATTACTATTACTATTACTATTACTATTACTATTACTATTACTATTACTATTACTATTACTATTACTATTACTATTACTATTACTATTACTATTACTATTACTATTACTATTACTATTACTATTACTATTACTATTACTATTACTATTACTATTACTATTACTATTACTATTACTATTACTATTACTATTACTATTACTATTACTATTACTATTACTATTACTATTACTATTACTATTACTATTACTATTACTATTACTATTACTATTACTATTACTATTACTATTACTATTACTATTACTATTACTATTACTATTACTATTACTATTACTATTACTATTACTATTACTATTACTATTACTATTACTATTACTATTACTATTACTATTACTATTACTATTACTATTACTATTACTATTACTATTACTATTACTATTACTATTACTATTACTATTACTATTACTATTACTATTACTATTACTATTACTATTACTATTACTATTACTATTACTATTACTATTACTATTACTATTACTATTACTATTACTATTACTATTACTATTACTATTACTATTACTATTACTATTACTATTACTATTACTATTACTATTACTATTACTATTACTATTACTATTACTATTACTATTACTATTACTATTACTATTACTATTACTATTACTATTACTATTACTATTACTATTACTATTACTATTACTATTACTATTACTATTACTATTACTATTACTATTACTATTACTATTACTATTACTATTACTATTACTATTACTATTACTATTACTATTACTATTACTATTACTATTACTATTACTATTACTATTACTATTACTATTACTATTACTATTACTATTACTATTACTATTACTATTACTATTACTATTACTATTACTATTACTATTACTATTACTATTACTATTACTATTACTATTACTATTACTATTACTATTACTATTACTATTACTATTACTATTACTATTACTATTACTATTACTATTACTGTTACTGTTACTATTACTGTTACTATTACTGTTACTGTTACTATTACTGTTACTGTTACTGTTACTGTTACTGTTACTATTACTATTACTATTACTATTACTATTACTATTATTAATATTATTATTATTATTATTATTATTATTATTATTATTATTATTATTATTATTACTATTACTATTATTATTACTATTACTATTACTATAATAATAATAATAATAATAATAATAATAATAATAATAATAATAATAATAATAATAATAATAATAAAGAGATTTATTTCTAAAGACACATAATACAGTGTATAGAAAGCGTCAGAAAATACATAAAAAAGAATAAAAATTGCTTATGATATAATTATATGCCGAAATATTCTTCTAGAGTGTAAATAGTACGAAGGGTTAAATATTTTTTAAGCTCTTTTCTAAAATGAAGAAAGTTATTAATTTGTTTTATGCTTTCTGGCAGTTTATTGAACAATTTTAGTCCAAATATTTCAGGAGAATTTTTAACAATATTTAGCTTGGCCACCGGTGCATAAAAGTTATTTCTATGCCTAGTATTATAATTATGAATATCAGATGTCTTTGCAAAAGTATTTTTATTTTTGAAAATAAAGATGCAAGTTTCGTAAATATACAAACTTATAACAGTTAAGATGTTGTATTTTTTAAAAAGTTCACGACAGGATGACAAATACCTGACTCCAGCTAAACAACGAATAATTCGCTTTTGGGCAATAAAGACTTTTTTAAGAGCACTTGAATTTCCCCATAAACAAATCCCATATCTCATACGAGACTCAACACTTGCATAATAAAACATAATAAGTTGGCTAGTATTTAAATATTCCTTTAAATGACGAAATTGAAAACAAACTACATTTAATTTACTGACAAGTTCATCACAGTGGGGATTCCAATTTAAGTTTTCTGTTACAGTGAGGCCTAATATACGGGTTGACGTACAACTATCTAAATGATTATCATCGAACAGAATATTTACTTGAATGTCATTATTTTTAGGGCTTATTGTATGAAAACGAATGATATTAGTTTTATTGTCATTTAAGTACAGTTTATTTGTGGAGCACCAAGTGCTTAAGGATTGTATATTTAAATTACACTTATCAATTAGAGACGATTTGCTTTTATCAGAGATTAAAAGAGTAGTATCGTCGGCGTACATGATAGGGTCACAATCATTAGTTAAAACGGCACTTAAATCATTAATAAAGATAATAAAGAGAATTGGAGCAAGCACTGTGCCTTGAGGCAAACCAACGTTAATTTTTGTTTAAATTTTTGTTTAATCGGAGTTAGCAATATTATTTGACGTATTATTAAAATGATTAATCGAAACAAACTGCAGTCTATTGGTTAGAAAAGATGAAATCCAGTTTAACGCAACGCCACGTATACCCATAAGTTCTAATTTATTAAGCAGCAGCGAATGATCGACACAGTCGAAAGCTTTGCTAAAATCGCAAATAATACCGACTGGGTATTCTCCGTTATGAATATAATGAATAATTTTTCTATATAAATAATGCAAAGCATCAATGGTCGAGATATTTTCTCTAAAACCAAACTGAGTATTGCTTATAATATTAGTTTGTTTTAGGAAACCATCAAATCTACTTAGGAAACAGTATTCAAAATTTTTAGAAAACCCAGAGGTCAAAGCAATAGGTCTGTAATTATCCGTATTTTGTTTGTCTCCTTTTTTAAAAACAGGTATTATTTTATTAATTTTTAATTTTTCTGGAAAAATTCCGTTTTGAAATGATAAATTGATTATGTGTGTTAAAGGAGCTGCTATCACATGTGCTGCACTCCTTATAACAAAATTAGGTACATTATCAAAACCAGATGATTTTTTGTTTTTAAGTTTATTAATAATAATTTCGAATAATTCTATTTCAATAAAAGGGCTCAAGAATAAGTTACAATTCCCATTGTTATAATTTATGCGATAATTAGCATCTGAATTAATTACGGGAATACGTTTTATAATATTTATGGGTGCTTCTTTGAAATGGTTATTAAATATATTAGCTATTATTTCCGGGTTCTCAATTAGTTTGTTGTCAATTGTGAGTTTTATATTAGGATTAATCTTATTTTTAGAATTATTAATGATATTCCATGCACTTTTAACTTTATTGTCCGACTGAATTATTTTATTCTGAAAGAAACTGGTTTTAGTTTTAGTTATTAGAAGTGAATGTTTTCGTTTTGCTTCTTTATAAACAGGAATAAGCTCAGGATAACTACTTTTTAAGTAAAATAAAGATTTTAGATTATTACTTGAAGTTATTATGTCTGAATTTACCCAACATTTATTTTCACAACTGTGAATATTAATTTTTTGGACAGGAAAATTTTTATTGAAAATATACAAGAAAATATCAAAGAAACTGTTATAAGCCGTATTTGTTTCAGATTCTAGATACACATCACACCACGATTCATTAGAAAGGTCATTAATAAAGTTACTTACGTTTTTCTCGTTAAAAATTCTCCTATATTTTTTAATAAAATCAGCAGAATCTTTATTTGTATTAGTGCTAAGAAGAACTGCGCTATGGTCAGATATAAAATTTTTGTCTACTTCTACACTGCAGTTCGTAGAATTAGTATAACAATGATCTAAAATAAAACGTCCTCTTGTTGGGACTTTAACTTTATTTAATAAATTATAAGAGGAGAGTATGTGAAGCACATGACTATATTCGTTATAATCTCTTACTGGGTCCAAATTAAAATCTCCGCATATAAAGATATCATAATCAGGTTTAAAGATGTTTTCTAAAACAATATTTAAATTAATACAAAATATTTTACAATCAGCACTAGGTGGTCTATATATATTTAATATTAGGATAGGGCTGTTAGAAACTGGTCTCCACAAAGTACCACAAACTTCAAAATGTTTTTCCACACAAAATTGTGAGAGGTTTATTGCTTGAACTTCATTAAAATGACTTGTGTGACACCAGATTCCAACGCCGCCTCCTGAGTATTGCGACCTACAAAAATTAGAGACACATTTAAATTCATTGAATGTAAAGAAAACAACTTGGTCTTTATTACACCAGGTTTCAGTCAAACATAGAAACTTTAAACTTTTAAATTTGTATAAATATTCAGTAGTAATTAAATTTACTTTTGGAATAGTTAGAGCATTACAATTTAAGACTAAAAAATCATGCGTGTTAGACAAAGAGGTGTTATTTACTAGGAATTCTTTGTCTTTTGAAGGCTTTTTAGCTGAAAAAATTTATTAATGTAAGTGCCAGTGGGCCACAGTGAAGGATCCATTGCTTTATCTCTATTAGATCCGCTAACAATTACTTTAAAGGATGAGTAATAGTCAGGATACTTAGATATTAATTTTTCACATTGCACTTCAGGGAACAACGGCACTAGATATTCCATTAGATTTTCTACAGTCGTACTCGGATGGAGCTTGTAGACGTGCAGGAGTGCAGGTTGTGAAACAGCAGCTTTTATAGCAACTGAAGTATTGGGAGCTAGATTGCCTACTATTGGAGGCTTTGAATAGAAATTCCGTCTTCTACGCCCATTTTGATTACTTTCTTCCGTAGCTGTAGCATCGACGTTGTTAAAACTACTTTTGGGAGAACTTGTTATTGTAGATTCATCACGATTCATTTGTTTATTTGCTTTGACAGGTTCTTCACCTGACGTCTCGGCCGGTAAATTATTGTCTTTACTTGAAATATTTTTTGCAGATTTCGCTGAGTCATTCTTGCGTACGTTTTCAGAATTTTTAACAGAATTTTTGGCAGATGGCAGTGATGGTGCCATTTTATTTAGATTTTTATTTAATAAAGTAATTTGTTGTTTTAATGAATTAATAAGATCATTTTGGTTTTTTATAATTATATCTTTACTAAGTAATAATTCTTTTTGATATTTAATTTCAGTTTGAAGCACGGCATAATTGACAGCAGATGCACTATTGAAAGTCACCTCGTTTTCTTCATTATCATCCACATCACAACAGATTATTGAGGATTCGTCAATGAATTTAACATTTTTTATTAATTTAGTACAACTACTGTGAGATATAGTGCTACACTTATCTCATTTAGCACCACTTAATGCAGTTTGCTTGCACTTTTTACACTTATTAGATCCTTGATTATTCAATTGCACATCACTACCCGCCATCTTATCTTCAATACTAATACTATTACTATTACTATTACTATTACTATTACTATTACTATTACTATTACTATTAATATTACTATTACTATTACTATTACTATTACTATTACTATTACTATTACTATTACTATTATTATTACTATTACTATTACTATTACTATTACTATTACTATTACTATTACTATTACTATTACTATTACTATTACTATTACTATTACTATTACTATTACTATTACTATTACTATTACTATTACTATTACTATTACTATTACTATTACTATTACTATTACTATTACTATTACTATTACTATTACTATTACTATTACTATTACTATTACTATTACTATTACTATTACTATTACTATTACTATTACTATTACTATTACTATTACTATTACTATTACTATTACTATTACTATTACTATTACTATTACTATTACTATTACTATTACTATTACTATTACTATTACTATTACTATTACTATTACTATTACTATTACTATTACTATTACTATTACTATTACTATTACTATTACTATTACTATTACTATTACTATTACTATTACTATTACTATTACTATTACTATTACTATTACTATTACTATTACTATTACTATTACTATTACTATTACTATTACTATTACTATTACTATTACTATTACTATTACTATTACTATTACTATTACTATTACTATTACTATTACTATTACTATTACTATTACTATTACTATTACTATTACTATTACTATTACTATTACTATTACTATTACTATTACTATTACTATTACTATTACTATTACTATTACTATTACTATTACTATTACTATTACTATTACTATTACTATTACTATTACTATTACTATTACTATTACTATTACTATTACTATTACTATTACTATTACTATTACTATTACTATTACTATTACTATTACTATTACTATTACTATTACTATTACTATTACTATTACTATTACTATTACTATTACTATTACTATTACTATTACTATTACTATTACTATTACTATTACTATTACTATTACTATTACTATTACTATTACTATTACTATTACTATTACTATTACTATTACTATTACTATTACTATTACTATTACTATTACTATTACTATTACTATTACTATTACTATTACTATTACTATTACTATTACTATTACTATTACTATTACTATTACTATTACTATTACTATTACTATTACTATTACTATTACTATTACTATTACTATTACTATTACTATTACTATTACTATTACTATTACTATTACTATTACTATTACTATTACTATTACTATTACTATTACTATTACTATTACTATTACTATTACTATTACTATTACTATTACTATTACTATTACTATTACTATTACTATTACTATTACTATTACTATTACTATTACTATTACTATTACTATTACTATTACTATTACTATTACTATTACTATTACTATTACTATTACTATTACTATTACTATTACTATTACTATTACTATTACTATTACTATTACTATTACTATTACTATTACTATTACTATTACTATTACTATTACTATTACTATTACTATTACTATTACTATTACTATTACTATTACTATTACTATTACTATTACTATTACTATTACTGTTACTGTTACTGTTACTGTTACTGTTACTGTTACTGTTACTGTTACTATTACTATTACTGTTACTGTTACTGTTACTGTTACTGTTACTGTTACTGTTACTATTACTATTACTATTACTATTATTAATATTATTATTATTATTATTATTATTATTATTATTATTATTATTATTATTATTATTACTATTACTATTACTATTATTATTACTATTACTATTACTATAATAATAATAATAATAATAATAATAATAATAATAATAATAATAATAATAATAATAATAATAAAGAGATTTATTTCTAAAGACACATAATACAGTGTATAGAAAGCGTCAGAAAATACATAAAAAAGAATAAAAATTGCTTATGATATATTTATATGCCGAAATATTCTTCTAGAGTGTAAATAGTACGAAGGGTTAAATATTTTTTAAGCTCTTTTCTAAAATGAAGAAAGTTATTAATTTGTTTTATGCTTTCTGGCAGTTTATTGAACAATTTTAGTCCAAATATTTCAGGAGAATTTTTAACAATATTTAGCTTGGCCACCGGTGCATAAAAGTTATTTCTATGCCTAGTATTATAATTATGAATATCAGATGTCTTTGCAAAAGTATTTTTATTTTTGAAAATAAAGATGCAAGTTTCGTAAATATACAAACTTATAACAGTTAAGATGTTGTATTTTTTAAAAAGTTCACGACAGGATGACAAATACCTGACTCCAGCTAAACAACGAATAATTCGCTTTTGGGCAATAAAGACTTTTTTAAGAGCACTTGAATTTCCCCATAAACAAATCCCATATCTCATACGAGACTCAACACTTGCATAATAAAACATAATAAGTTGGCTAGTATTTAAATATTCCTTTAAATGACGAAATTGAAAACAAACTACATTTAATTTACTGACAAGTTCATCACAGTGGGGATTCCAATTTAAGTTTTCTGTTACAGTGAGGCCTAATATACGGGTTGACGTACAACTATCTAAATGATTATCATCGAACAGAATATTTACTTGAATGTCATTATTTTTAGGGCTTATTGTATGAAAACGAATGATATTAGTTTTATTGTCATTTAAGTACAGTTTATTTGTGGAGCACCAAGTGCTTAAGGATTGTATATTTAAATTACACTTATCAATTAGAGACGATTTGCTTTTATCAGAGATTAAAAGAGTAGTATCGTCGGCGTACATGATAGGGTCACAATCATTAGTTAAAACGGCACTTAAATCATTAATAAAGATAATAAAGAGAATTGGAGCAAGCACTGTGCCTTGAGGCAAACCAACGTTAATTTTTGTTTAATCGGAGTTAGCAATATTATTTGACGTATTATTAAAATGATTAATCGAAACAAACTGCAGTCTATTGGTTAGAAAAGATGAAATCCAGTTTAACGCAACGCCACGTATACCCATAAGTTCTAATTTATTAAGCAGCAGCGAATGATCGACACAGTCGAAAGCTTTGCTAAAATCGCAAATAATACCGACTGGGTATTCTCCGTTATGAATATAATGAATAATTTTTCTATATAAATAATGCAAAGCATCAATGGTCGAGATATTTTCTCTAAAACCAAACTGAGTATTGCTTATAATATTAGTTTGTTTTAGGAAACCATCAAATCTACTTAGGAAACAGTATTCAAAATTTTTAGAAAACCCAGAGGTCAAAGCAATAGGTCTGTAATTATCCGTATTTTGTTTGTCTCCTTTTTTAAAAACAGGTATTATTTTATTAATTTTTAATTTTTCTGGAAAAATTCCGTTTTGAAATGATAAATTGATTATGTGTGTTAAAGGAGCTGCTATCACATGTGCTGCACTCCTTATAACAAAATTAGGTACATTATCAAAACCAGATGATTTTTTGTTTTTAAGTTTATTAATAATAATTTCGAATAATTCTATTTCAATAAAAGGGCTCAAGAATAAGTTACAATTCCCATTGTTATAATTTATGCGATAATTAGCATCTGAATTAATTACGGGAATACGTTTTATAATATTTATGGGTGCTTCTTTGAAATGGTTATTAAATATATTAGCTATTATTTCCGGGTTCTCAATTAGTTTGTTGTCAATTGTGAGTTTTATATTAGGATTAATCTTATTTTTAGAATTATTAATGATATTCCATGCACTTTTAACTTTATTGTCCGACTGAATTATTTTATTCTGAAAGAAACTGGTTTTAGTTTTAGTTATTAGAAGTGAATGTTTTCGTTTTGCTTCTTTATAAACAGGAATAAGCTCAGGATAACTACTTTTTAAGTAAAATAAAGATTTTAGATTATTACTTGAAGTTATTATGTCTGAATTTACCCAACATTTATTTTCACAACTGTGAATATTAATTTTTTGGACAGGAAAATTTTTATTGAAAATATACAAGAAAATATCAAAGAAACTGTTATAAGCCGTATTTGTTTCAGATTCTAGATACACATCACACCACGATTCATTAGAAAGGTCATTAATAAAGTTACTTACGTTTTTCTCGTTAAAAATTCTCCTATATTTTTTAATAAAATCAGCAGAATCTTTATTTGTATTAGTGCTAAGAAGAACTGCGCTATGGTCAGATATAAAATTTTTGTCTACTTCTACACTGCAGTTCGTAGAATTAGTATAACAATGATCTAAAATAAAACGTCCTCTTGTTGGGACTTTAACTTTATTTAATAAATTATAAGAGGAGAGTATGTGAAGCACATGACTATATTCGTTATAATCTCTTACTGGGTCCAAATTAAAATCTCCGCATATAAAGATATCATAATCAGGTTTAAAGATGTTTTCTAAAACAATATTTAAATTAATACAAAATATTTTACAATCAGCACTAGGTGGTCTATATATATTTAATATTAGGATAGGGCTGTTAGAAACTGGTCTCCACAAAGTACCACAAACTTCAAAATGTTTTTCCACACAAAATTGTGAGAGGTTTATTGCTTGAACTTCATTAAAATGACTTGTGTGACACCAGATTCCAACGCCGCCTCCTGAGTATTGCGACCTACAAAAATTAGAGACACATTTAAATTCATTGAATGTAAAGAAAACAACTTGGTCTTTATTACACCAGGTTTCAGTCAAACATAGAAACTTTAAACTTTTAAATTTGTATAAATATTCAGTAGTAATTAAATTTACTTTTGGAATAGTTAGAGCATTACAATTTAAGACTAAAAAATCATGCGTGTTAGACAAAGAGGTGTTATTTACTAGGAATTCTTTGTCTTTTGAAGGCTTTTTAGCTGAAAAAATTTATTAATGTAAGTGCCAGTGGGCCACAGTGAAGGATCCATTGCTTTATCTCTATTAGATCCGCTAACAATTACTTTAAAGGATGAGTAATAGTCAGGATACTTAGATATTAATTTTTCACATTGCACTTCAGGGAACAACGGCACTAGATATTCCATTAGATTTTCTACAGTCGTACTCGGATGGAGCTTGTAGACGTGCAGGAGTGCAGGTTGTGAAACAGCAGCTTTTATAGCAACTGAAGTATTGGGAGCTAGATTGCCTACTATTGGAGGCTTTGAATAGAAATTCCGTCTTCTACGCCCATTTTGATTACTTTCTTCCGTAGCTGTAGCATCGACGTTGTTAAAACTACTTTTGGGAGAACTTGTTATTGTAGATTCATCACGATTCATTTGTTTATTTGCTTTGACAGGTTCTTCACCTGACGTCTCGGCCGGTAAATTATTGTCTTTACTTGAAATATTTTTTGCAGATTTCGCTGAGTCATTCTTGCGTACGTTTTCAGAATTTTTAACAGAATTTTTGGCAGATGGCAGTGATGGTGCCATTTTATTTAGATTTTTATTTAATAAAGTAATTTGTTGTTTTAATGAATTAATAAGATCATTTTGGTTTTTTATAATTATATCTTTACTAAGTAATAATTCTTTTTGATATTTAATTTCAGTTTGAAGCACGGCATAATTGACAGCAGATGCACTATTGAAAGTCACCTCGTTTTCTTCATTATCATCCACATCACAACAGATTATTGAGGATTCGTCAATGAATTTAACATTTTTTATTAATTTAGTACAACTACTGTGAGATATAGTGCTACACTTATCTCATTTAGCACCACTTAATGCAGTTTGCTTGCACTTTTTACACTTATTAGATCCTTGATTATTCAATTGCACATCACTACCCGCCATCTTATCTTCAATACTAATACTATTACTATTACTATTACTATTACTATTACTATTACTATTAATATTACTATTACTATTACTATTACTATTACTATTACTATTACTATTATTATTACTATTACTATTACTATTACTATTACTATTACTATTACTATTACTATTACTATTACTATTACTATTACTATTACTATTACTATTACTATTACTATTACTATTACTATTACTATTACTATTACTATTACTATTACTATTACTATTACTATTACTATTACTATTACTATTACTATTACTATTACTATTACTATTACTATTACTATTACTATTACTATTACTATTACTATTACTATTACTATTACTATTACTATTACTATTACTATTACTATTACTATTACTATTACTATTACTATTACTATTACTATTACTATTACTATTACTATTACTATTACTATTACTATTACTATTACTATTACTATTACTATTACTATTACTATTACTATTACTATTACTATTACTATTACTATTACTATTACTATTACTATTACTATTACTATTACTATTACTATTACTATTACTATTACTATTACTATTACTATTACTATTACTATTACTATTACTATTACTATTACTATTACTATTACTATTACTATTACTATTACTATTACTATTACTATTACTATTACTATTACTATTACTATTACTATTACTATTACTATTACTATTACTATTACTATTACTATTACTATTACTATTACTATTACTATTACTATTACTATTACTATTACTATTACTATTACTATTACTATTACTATTACTATTACTATTACTATTACTATTACTATTACTATTACTATTACTATTACTATTACTATTACTATTACTATTACTATTACTATTACTATTACTATTACTATTACTATTACTATTACTATTACTATTACTATTACTATTACTATTACTATTACTATTACTATTACTATTACTATTACTATTACTATTACTATTACTATTACTATTACTATTACTATTACTATTACTATTACTATTACTATTACTATTACTATTACTATTACTATTACTATTACTATTACTATTACTATTACTATTACTATTACTATTACTATTACTATTACTATTACTATTACTATTACTATTACTATTACTATTACTATTACTATTACTATTACTATTACTATTACTATTACTATTACTATTACTATTACTATTACTATTACTATTACTATTACTATTACTATTACTATTACTATTACTATTACTATTACTATTACTATTACTATTACTATTACTATTACTATTACTATTACTATTACTATTACTATTACTATTACTATTACTATTACTATTACTATTACTATTACTATTACTATTACTATTACTATTACTATTACTATTACTATTACTATTACTATTACTATTACTATTACTATTACAATTACTATTACTATTACTATTACTATTACTATTACTATTACTATTACTATTACTATTACTATTACTATTACTATTACTATTACTATTACTATTACTATTACTATTACTATTACTATTACTATTACTATTACTATTACTATTACTATTACTATTACTATTACTATTACTATTACTATTACTATTACTATTACTATTACTATTACTATTACTGTTACTGTTACTGTTACTATTACTGTTACTGTTACTGTTACTGTTACTATTACTATTACTGTTACTGTTACTGTTACTGTTACTGTTACTGTTACTATTACTATTACTATTACTATTATTAATATTATTATTATTATTATTATTATTATTATTATTATTATTATTATTATTACTATTACTATTACTATTATTATTACTATTACTATTACTATAATAATAATAATAATAATAATAATAATAATAATAATAATAATAATAATAATAATAATAATAATAATAATAATAATAATAATAATAATAATAATAATAATAAAGAGATTTATTTCTAAAGACACATAATACAGTGTATAGAAAAATACATAAAAAAGAATAAAAATTGCTTATGATATATTTATATGCCGAAATATTCTTCTAGAGTGTAAATAGTACGAAGGGTTAAATATTTTTTAAGCTCTTTTCTAAAATGAAGAAAGTTATTAATTTGTTTTATGCTTTCTGGCAGTTTATTGAACAATTTTAGTCCAAATATTTCAGGAGAATTTTTAACAATATTTAGCTTGGCCACCGGTGCATAAAAGTTATTTCTATGCCTAGTATTATAATTATGAATATCAGATGTCTTTGCAAAAGTATTTTTATTTTTGAAAATAAAGATGCAAGTTTCGTAAATATACAAACTTATAACAGTTAAGATGTTGTATTTTTTAAAAAGTTCACGACAGGATGACAAATACCTGACTCCAGCTAAACAACGAATAATTCGCTTTTGGGCAATAAAGACTTTTTTAAGAGCACTTGAATTTCCCCATAAACAAATCCCATATCTCATACGAGACTCAACACTTGCATAATAAAACATAATAAGTTGGCTAGTATTTAAATATTCCTTTAAATGACGAAATTGAAAACAAACTACATTTAATTTACTGACAAGTTCATCACAGTGGGGATTCCAATTTAAGTTTTCTGTTACAGTGAGGCCTAATATACGGGTTGACGTACAACTATCTAAATGATTATCATCGAACTGAATATTTACTTGAATGTCATTATTTTTAGGGCTTATTGTATGAAAACGAATGATATTAGTTTTATTGTCATTTAAGTACAGTTTATTTGTGGAGCACCAAGTGCTTAAGGATTGTATATTTAAATTACACTTATCAATTAGAGACGATTTGCTTTTATCAGAGATTAAAAGAGTAGTATCGTCGGCGTACATGATAGGGTCACAATCATTAGTTAAAACGGCACTTAAATCATTAATAAAGATAATAAAGAGAATTGGAGCAAGCACTGTGCCTTGAGGCAAACCAACGTTAATTTTTGTTTAATCGGAGTTAGCAATATTATTTGACGTATTATTAAAATGATTAATCGAAACAAACTGCAGTCTATTGGTTAGAAAAGATGAAATCCAGTTTAACGCAACGCCACGTATACCCATAAGTTCTAATTTATTAAGCAGCAGCGAATGATCGACACAGTCGAAAGCTTTGCTAAAATCGCAAAAAATACCGACTGGGTATTCTCCGTTATGAATATAATGAATAATTTTTCTATATAAATAATGCAAAGCATCAATGGTCGAGATATTTTCTCTAAAACCAAACTGAGTATTGCTTATAATATTAGTTTGTTTTAGGAAACCATCAAATCTACTTAGGAAACAGTATTCAAAATTTTTAGAAAACCCAGAGGTCAAAGCAATAGGTCTGTAATTATCCGTATTTTGTTTGTCTCCTTTTTTAAAAACAGGTATTATTTTATTAATTTTTAATTTTTCTGGAAAAATTCCGTTTTGAAATGATAAATTGATTATGTGTGTTAAAGGAGCTGCTATCACATGTGCTGCACTCCTTATAACAAAATTAGGTACATTATCAAAACCAGATGATTTTTTGTTTTTAAGTTTATTAATAATAATTTCGAATAATTCTATTTCAATAAAAGGGCTCAAGAATAAGTTACAATTCCCATTGTTATAATTTATGCGATAATTAGCATCTGAATTAATTACGGGAATACGTTTTATAATATTTATGGGTGCTTCTTTGAAATGGTTATTAAATATATTAGCTATTATTTCCGGGTTCTCAATTAGTTTGTTGTCAATTGTGAGTTTTATATTAGGATTAATCTTATTTTTAGAATTATTAATGATATTCCATGCACTTTTAACTTTATTGTCCGACTGAATTATTTTATTCTGAAAGAAACTGGTTTTAGTTTTAGTTATTAGAAGTGAATGTTTTCGTTTTGCTTCTTTATAAACAGGAATAAGCTCAGGATAACTACTTTTTAAGTAAAATAAAGATTTTAGATTATTACTTGAAGTTATTATGTCTGAATTTACCCAACATTTATTTTCACAACTGTGAATATTAATTTTTTGGACAGGAAAATTTTTATTGAAAATATACAAGAAAATATCAAAGAAACTGTTATAAGCCGTATTTGTTTCAGATTCTAGATACACATCACACCACGATTCATTAGAAAGGTCATTAATAAAGTTACTTACGTTTTTCTCGTTAAAAATTCTCCTATATTTTTTAATAAAATCAGCAGAATCTTTATTTGTATTAGTGCTAAGAAGAACTGCGCTATGGTCAGATATAAAATTTTTGTCTACTTCTACACTGCAGTTCGTAGAATTAGTATAACAATGATCTAAAATAAAACGTCCTCTTGTTGGGACTTTAACTTTATTTAATAAATTATAAGAGGAGAGTATGTGAAGCACATGACTATATTCGTTATAATCTCTTACTGGGTCCAAATTAAAATCTCCGCATATAAAGATATCATAATCAGGTTTAAAGATGTTTTCTAAAACAATATTTAAATTAATACAAAATATTTTACAATCAGCACTAGGTGGTCTATATATATTTAATATTAGGATAGGGCTGTTAGAAACTGGTCTCCACAAAGTACCACAAACTTCAAAATGTTTTTCCACACAAAATTGTGAGAGGTTTATTGCTTGAACTTCATTAAAATGACTTGTGTGACACCAGATTCCAACGCCGCCTCCTGAGTATTGCGACCTACAAAAATTAGAGACACATTTAAATTCATTGAATGTAAAGAAAACAACTTGGTCTTTATTACACCAGGTTTCAGTCAAACATAGAAACTTTAAACTTTTAAATTTGTATAAATATTCAGTAGTAATTAAATTTACTTTTGGAATAGTTAGAGCATTACAATTTAAGACTAAAAAATCATGCGTGTTAGACAAAGAGGTGTTATTTACTAGGAATTCTTTGTCTTTTGAAGGCTTTTTAGCTGAAAAAATTTATTAATGTAAGTGCCAGTGGGCCACAGTGAAGGATCCATTGCTTTATCTCTATTAGATCCGCTAACAATTACTTTAAAGGATGAGTAATAGTCAGGATACTTAGATATTAATTTTTCACATTGCACTTCAGGGAACAACGGCACTAGATATTCCATTAGATTTTCTACAGTCGTACTCGGATGGAGCTTGTAGACGTGCAGGAGTGCAGGTTGTGAAACAGCAGCTTTTATAGCAACTGAAGTATTGGGAGCTAGATTGCCTACTATTGGAGGCTTTGAATAGAAATTCCGTCTTCTACGCCCATTTTGATTACTTTCTTCCGTAGCTGTAGCATCGACGTTGTTAAAACTACTTTTGGGAGAACTTGTTATTGTAGATTCATCACGATTCATTTGTTTATTTGCTTTGACAGGTTCTTCACCTGACGTCTCGGCCGGTAAATTATTGTCTTTACTTGAAATATTTTTTGCAGATTTCGCTGAGTCATTCTTGCGTACGTTTTCAGAATTTTTAACAGAATTTTTGGCAGATGGCAGTGATGGTGCCATTTTATTTAGATTTTTATTTAATAAAGTAATTTGTTGTTTTAATGAATTAATAAGATCATTTTGGTTTTTTATAATTATATCTTTACTAAGTAATAATTCTTTTTGATATTTAATTTCAGTTTGAAGCACGGCATAATTGACAGCAGATGCACTATTGAAAGTCACCTCGTTTTCTTCATTATCATCCACATCACAACAGATTATTGAGGATTCGTCAATGAATTTAACATTTTTTATTAATTTAGTACAACTACTGTGAGATATAGTGCTACACTTATCTCATTTAGCACCACTTAATGCAGTTTGCTTGCACTTTTTACACTTATTAGATCCTTGATTATTCAATTGCACATCACTACCCGCCATCTTATCTTCAATACTAATACTATTACTATTACTATTACTATTACTATTACTATTACTATTACTATTACTATTACTATTACTATTACTATTACTATTACTATTAATATTACTATTACTATTACTATTACTATTACTATTACTATTAATATTACTATTACTATTACTATTACTATTACTATTACTATTACTATTACTATTACTATTACTATTACTATTACTATTACTATTACTATTACTATTACTATTACTATTACTATTACTATTACTATTACTATTACTATTACTATTACTATTACTATTACTATTACTATTACTATCATTATTATCATTATTATCATTATTATCATTATTATCATTATTATCATTATTATCATTATTATCATTATTATCATTATTATCATTATTATCATTATTATCATTATTATCATTATTATCATTATTATCATTATTATCATTATTATCATTATTATCATTATTATCATTATTATCATTATTATCATTATTATCATTATTATCATTATTATCATTATTATCATTATTATCATTATTATCATTATTATCATTATTATCATTATTATCATTATTATCATTATTATCATTATTATCATTATTATCATTATTATCATTATTATCATTATTATCATTATTATCATTATTATCATTATTATCATTATTATCATTATTATCATTATTATCATTATTATCATTATTATCATTATTATCATTATTATCATTATTATCATTATTATCATTATTATCATTATTATCATTATTATCATTATTATCATTATTATCATTATTATCATTATTATCATTATTATCATTATTATCATTATTATCATTATTATCATTATTATCATTATTATCATTATTATCATTATTATCATTATTATCATTATTATCATTATTATCATTATTATCATTATTATCATTATTATCATTATTATCATTATTATCATTATTATCATTATTATCATTATTATCATTATTATCATTATTATCATTATTATCATTATTATCATTATTATCATTATTATCATTATTATCATTATTATCATTATTATCATTATTATCATTATTATCATTATTATCATTATTATCATTATTATCATTATTATCATTATTATCATTATTATCATTATTATCATTATTATCATTATTATCATTATTATCATTATTATCATTATTATCATTATTATCATTATTATCATTATTATCATTATTATCATTATTATCATTATTATCATTATTATCATTATTATCATTATTATCATTATTATCATTATTATCATTATTATCATTATTATCATTATTATCATTATTATCATTATTATCATTATTATCATTATTATCATTATTATCATTATTATCATTATTATCATTATTATCATTATTATCATTATTATCATTATTATCATTATTATCATTATTATCATTATTATCATTATTATCATTATTATCATTATTATCATTATTATCATTATTATCATTATTATCATTATTATCATTATTATCATTATTATCATTATTATCATTATTATCATTATTATCATTATTATCATTATTATCATTATTATCATTATTATCATTATTATCATTATTATCATTATTATCATTATTATCATTATTATCATTATTATCATTATTATCATTATTATCATTATTATCATTATTATCATTATTATCATTATTATCATTATTATCATTATTATCACTATTATCATTATTATCATTATTATCATTATTATCATTATTATCATTATTATCATTATTATCATTATTATCATTATTATCATTATTATCATTATTATCATTATTATCATTATTATCATTATTATCATTATTATCATTATTATCATTATTATCATTATTATCATTATTATCATTATTATCATTATTATCATTATTATCATTATTATCATTATTATCATTATTATCATTATTATCATTATTATCATTATTATCATTATTATCATTATTATCATTATTATTATTATTATCATTATTATCATTATTATCATTATTATCATTATTATCATTATTATCATTATTATCATTATTATCATTATTATCATTATTATCATTATTATCATTATTATCATTATTATCATTATTATCATTATTATCATTATTATCATTATTATCATTATTATCATTATTATCATTATTATCATTATTATCATTATTATCATTATTATCATTATTATCATTATTATCATTATTATCATTATTATCATTATTATCATTATTATCATTATTATCATTATTATCATTATTATCATTATTATTATTATTATCATTATTATCATTATTATCATTATTATCATTATTATTATTATTATCATTATTATCATTATTATCATTATTATCATTATTATCATTATTATCATCATTATTATCATTATTATCATTATTATCATTATTATCATTATTATCATCATTATTATCATTATTATCATTATTATCATTATTATCATTATTATCATTATTATCATTATTATCATTATTATCATTATTATCATCATTATTATCATTATTATCATTATTATCATTATTATCATTATTATCATTATTATCATCATTATTATCATTATTATCATTATTATCATTATTATCATCATTATTATCATTATTATCATTATTATCATTATTATCATTATTATCATTATTATTATCATTATTATCATTATTATCATTATTATCATTATTATCATTATTATCATTATTATCATTATTATCATTATTATCATTATTATCATTATTATCATTATTATCATTATTATCATTATTATCATCATTATTATCATTATTATCATTATTATCATTATTATCATTATTATCATTATTATCATCATTATTATCATTATTATCATTATTATCATCATTATTATCATTATTATCATTATTATCATTATTATCATTATTATCATTATTATCATTATTATCATTATTATTATTATTATTATTATTATTATTATTATTATTATTATTATTCTTTATTGCACATTTAGACATACATCTTATTATTATTATTATTATTATTATTATTATTATTCTTTATTGCACATTCAGACATACATCTTATTATTATTATTATTATTATTATTATCATTATTATTATTATCATTATTATTATTTTTATTATTATTATTATTTCATTATTTTTAATAAAAATATCATGTCGATCGGTCGAACTAAAAATGTACGCTATAGTTAAAGTGACAGTTTGTTAACAATTATTTAATTTATTTCACACAAAAAACTACAGGAAAGGCCCTATTTACCTATACACTATACAGTTAGTTAAAACGGATAGAGTGCGCTGTTGTAGTGTACAAACTTCGAAACTTGTAATGGGGATTTATACAATTTTTTTTTTATTTCTGGGAGAACAGAATGAACTAAGAATTTTAGTGTGAACGCAAAATAAAAATTATATGTTATAGACGAGATGTGAATATTTAAAATTAATAATTTGGTGCGTGACGTAGCAGGTCTTCACCAGTGGTCGACAAACAATTTTAGAGAGTACAAATGTTTCATGTTCGCATATCTGACATATTGTTATATACAAACTTTTACCTTATTTTCATGAAGAAATTATTATTAAGCATAAGTAACCTAAATACGAGTATAATGCATATTTTTCCTGTTAAATTATCGAATATTGAAACAGTTTGACCATTTTTTGACAATATTAAGATACAAACTATTGCGGCGCATGGCGCTAATGTATTTTCATCTGTAGCTTAACGGTAGGCGGGCAAAATAAGCGCGCGAGTCTTGCATTTAAAATCAGGCTATTAATCAAATTGCAGAGACCTGATACATCATCCTAATTATTAATATAATTCAATCACATGCAGTTTGCTAACTAATTAACATTTAAACAAAATTCTTTAACTAATACTTATTAATTTACGTATATTTTCTGTCTAAACTATTTTTTATAAGTACTAACAATATAATTGTATAGATTTGCACAGAGCTAATACACTCAAAATTATAGGTGTGCTTCAAAAATTAGTAGTAATACTGAACTATTACAATGAGGTACAATAAAAAAGTGTTATCAATATATAAAATATAAAAATTTTCATGCAGTGTATGTGTGCATGTGTATGTGTGTGTGTGTGTGTGTGTATGTGTGTGTGTGTGTGTGTGTGTGTGTATGTGTGTGTGTGTGTGTGTGTGTGTGTGTGTGTGTGTGTGTGTGTGTGTGTGTGCGAGACGAATTTTGTTCAATATCTACCAGATCCACCTACTGGATTCATAAAGAATCTTATCTCAAAAAAATCTGATGTGGCCAGCACATTACCTTCCGTCAGTTATATGAGGTATTTACGAAAATTTTACCGGGTAACTGTTACCGGTAAACAGCTTTTTATCAGGTTATAGCTACCGGAATCGATATTTTATTAACGTAAGTGGTAAACAGGGTATGAAAAAAATTGAAACTCTAAAACAGGTTAGAAATTTGACGTAGTTAACAAACTAAGCAGAGTCCTACTTTGAACACATTTCCCCTTTTGCCGCGCACTCTTCGCTTTGCAACACTACCTTTTCTTGAGATTAGATTCTTCATGAATTCGGTAGATGGATCTGGTAGATATTGAACAATTTTCGAATACGGTAACTTTTTACCACTCGTGTTTTCGAACACAGTCGGTAGATGCGGTATCTACCGGTAGAATTTTTGTAAATGCGTTTGTATTTTCTATAAAATCCATACAGAAAGTTCCTTGCAAAAGATTCTAAATTTCTTGTATGTATATTACCTTTCGACAGTTGTATGTATATTATACAAATTCCATACAGAAAATTCGAGCAAAAAGATCCTAATACAAATATATTACGATTATGTCAATTGCACTTGACACTGATATCTTTCAATCTGAATTTTATTAATATAGTAGCTGTTTCTAGCATAGCTGGCTAATTTATGAAATTTAATTTCTTTATAATTTTATAACTCTATATCCATTTAATATGAAGTATAAAATGCAGTCAAATTGTATAGAGAGTACAATGTTCTTTAATATAAATAATAGCATTAAATGTGAAAAAATGATATTTAACATCGTTTTTTCAAGAAAAACTGTTAAAATCATCAAATTAGAGTACTTCCGGTTGACCAATTATAACCAAAATCTAATTAGCTGTTCATATGGATGCAACGAAGAGGAGTACGAAAGAATTATAATTTTTCGAATTGTAGTATTAAAGTTATCGCAGACGAAAATTTTGTTACACACACACACACACACATACAGACATCATCGTGAAAATAGTAAAATCGTATTCTAAGAACCTTAAAACGTGCTTATTCATTAAAAACTCACCACCATTTTTTTTTACCAAAGACAATACCTTCCTTACCTAAAGGTGACTGAAGTAAAAAGGTAGTGATGCAAAGCGAAGCGCGCGAATTATGAAATAACTCAACATGAACTTTTAAAAAATAATTTTATTTTTGCTTCTCGACGAATAGTACATAGCCTACGGCTAACAGATTACCAACTAGTACATTACATTTTTGATACAAGGTTTTTATATGTTAATCTTATCTAATATACATTACTGTTATTCATTGTGTCTTTCTACAATGGTAAAAATAGTTAATAAAGTTTATTTAACTTAATCTAATCATTACATATATTGCCGCCGCATGGCGGTGTCTTGTTATAGTGATAAAACAGTCTGGGAATATTATTAGGAATATTTCAGATCTCTCTCTCTTTGTGATAGAACGGCGCCCGTTGCAAAGTATGAGGCGTCAGTTCTCAAATAGAATTTTTCTTTAAAATTTGAAAAGGTTAAGACAGGAGGATTACATATTGATTTTTTACTATTTTCGAATGCTTTCTGGTATTCTGGTTTTGTTATATCAATTGTTTTTCCTTTCTTTTATCATTCTGTAAATGGTTTTGTGAATTTAGCAAAGTTTGGTATAAATCGACGGTTCCATGAAAGTTTACCAAGATATGATTTAATTTCTTTTACTGTTTTTGGTATTTTTAATTTCTCTATTGCTTCTATCTTTTTAAAGTTTGTTTTAAGACCCTTTTCACATATTACGAATCTTAAATATTCTACTTCGGTTTTCAAGGATTGCGATTTGTCTAATTGTACCTTGAGGTTTCTTCGCGTAATTTTTGAAAAATTTTCTTCACGTTATTCAAGTGGTCTTCGATTGTATTTCCGAAAATTATAATATCGTCCATATATTTTCCCTATATACTCATTTAAAGCATTACTCATAGCTCTCTGAAATGTTGCTGGTGCGTTTATTAATCCAGATGGCATTCGTTTGTATTCAAAATGTCCTTGTTCAGTAGAGAAAGCGGTTTTTTCTCTATCTTTTGGGTCTATCTCGATTTGGTGAAATCCAGATGTTAAATCGAGGGTTGTAAAGAGTTTTGGTTTTCCTATTTGATCTATCAATGTATCAATATTGGGTAATGGATATTTGTCTTCGCGGGTTTTCTGGTTAATTTTGCGAAAATCGATTACGAGTCTCGTTTTTCTTTTACCGGAGGCGTCTGATTTTTATCTACTATCCAAATAGGTGAATTATAGGGGCTCTTAGAAGGTTGGATTATATCCTTTTCTAATAATTCTTTAATGAGTTGTACAATGTCGTTTTGATAACATTGTGGTAGTCTATAGTTTTTCGTAAATACAGGGGTACCATCGGTTAATTCAATTTTGTGTTGCGTTATTGAAGTTTTTGATAGTGTTTCGTTTTCTTTTGGAAAGATATCGTCGTACTGGTTTATTAGTTTATGTAATCTTGTTTTTGTTGTCTCTAACAAATGTTCGTCTCTGATTATAAAAAATTTTTGCTTATCGTTATCATTATTATTAAAATCAAAAGTTTTATTCATCATTGTTAGTTTTTCATTTGCAAAATCGATTTGAACATTCAATTTCTTTAATATTTTTATTCCAAATAATACGTTACATTCTCGGTGGAATTCGTGTATGTAAAAATCAAAAGTTTTATTTTTTATTTTCAACTGGATTTTTTCTTTTAGTGTTACTTTTCCTTTAGCGGTTCGGAATGTAATAGGTTTATTTTGGATTTGATAGTTTTTTTGTTTTACTAATTGTCGATCTATTAAATTTATATCTGAGCCGGAATCTGTAAGAATTTTGAAGTCGTTATAAGTAATAGTAGGGATGTTCGCAATACAAGATGTCATTACATATTTTGGTCTGTGTGGCTGTCGTCGAGAAAATCCTCGTATTCGTTAATTTCTTCATTTATGTGTTCATTTTCTGTTAGGTTTTGAGTTTCGGGCTCATCATTACTATCTATATCTTCGTTAATATTAAAATTTTGTTTGGTTTGAGTAGACATGGGTGTTATGTTAGTCTTAGTCTGTTGAGACATGGGCTGTGGATTATAATTTCTACGTGTATGAACTACATTATTAATGTTCTGTCGGGGTGCGAACGTTTGTGGTCTAGTAAAAGGCTGTTGTGTTCTTTGTTGTATAGTTATAGGTTTCTGAGGGAATTCCCGTCCGGGAAATTTCTTTGGAGGAGGTACAAATTGGAAATTGGATTTAGAGATATTTTGAGTTTGGTTTTGTTTTAGTGGTGAAACGTGTAACATAATTAAATTCGTTATTTAATAAGTTTTCACATTCCTCTAGACTAGAGTGTTTGGACTCTGATTAATAAATGATCCTCTTACTTGAATCGGTAATAATTCAATAAAGTGATGAATGATTTCTTTCAATGTCTCATAAATTTTGTTAGTGTTTTTTATTTGAAATATTATATACAAAATAGTTTCGGGTTTTAATCTATCCTCGAAATTTAATGTTAGGTATGTTTTTAATTCTGTCCAGTCATTGAAATTATTGCTGGCTAAAATTTGTTGTGCTCCATCGAGCATTTTGGATTTAAATAGTCGAAATGTGTAATTTTTCTGAACGGCGGATAGCTAGTATTGTTCGAGAATAGCAGCTACATCGTCACATTCTTTTACGAATACAGGTAAAATTTTGATATCTCCTTTATATGTAGGAATGGGGTCGCAGAGTGCTTTAATGTCTGCTAAACTAATGTTAGCCATTATTACGGGTGATTCTGATAAGTTCAGATTATTTATAGAGTTTATTAAGATATATTCTTCCGTTTCGGATAGAAGGTTGAGATATTCAGCGTCTTCGGATATATCTGACAGATCGCTTGACATATATAATTATTTGTCTTGTGTACAGATCCACTTGGCGGTCAATAGATTTTGGCAATAACAGCAAAAAGTATTGAGATTTGTATCTACTTACAGTGCTATTGTTATAGCTATGGGTATGCTAACGTGCTAGTCTGTGGAATCTTGAAGAGACGTGAACCTGCCTTCGGAGGGACAGCAAGTCTTCTTCGGTGGTGAACGTGAACCAGGAAACGTCGGTTGAAGGATGTGGAACAGCAAGTTCTAAGGTTTTCTTTCTTCAATGAGACGGGTGGCCCTGTCTCTGATGTTTACTTCGTACTTGCAGCGTTGCGTTGAGACAATAAAAGATGTGTAGTGGTTTACACTCGTAGTATTGTCTTGTTGAGTTTGTAGGTTCTTTGCGGATCAATTATATGAATATCTTGAATATTCTCGTTGTATAGAGAATAATTAAAGTTTCACTTTGATCCTACCGACCGCGCCAATTATAAAATAACTCAAATTGAACTTTTAAAAAATAATTTTATTTTTGCTTCTCGACGAATAGTACATAGCCTACGTCTAACAGATTACCAACTAGTACATTACATTTTTGATACAAGGTTTTTATATGTTAATCTTATCTAATATACATTACTGGTATTCATTGTGTCTTTCCACAATGGTAAAAATAGTTAATAAAGTTTATTTAACTAAAAAACAGTCTCAGAATATTATTAGGAATATTCCAGATCTTGCCTCGTATGATTCAGCCATAATAATGGGTGGTTACATAATTCGCGCGTTAAAATTAAATATGTGTTCAAAGTAGGACTCTGCTCAATTTGTTAACTACGTCAAATTTCTAACCTGTTTCAAATTTTTTCATAGGTTATGGATCTACCCTATTTACCACTTGCGTACTTAAAATATCGATTCCGGTAGCTATAAACTGATAAAAAGCTATTTACCGGTAACAGTTCACCGGTAGAATTTTCGTAAATACCTCATATAACTGATGGAAGGTAATGTGCTGGTCACATCAGATTTTTTATTGTAAATTTTAGATAACTAGATAAAGCAGCTTTCCATTGATACAATTAAAACTAATCACACACTGTATATTATATCAAAATAATTTTTTCGTACCTCCGTCCATTTTGACTTGTATTACAGAACTCAAAATCGTCCAGAAAGGCGCTATTGCTGACCTAGGCCGGCAAAAGGAGTTGGCATTACTGTTCTGGTGATATGGCAATTTAAGATTATTTTCAACATAAGGTTTACAAATTTTAGGGCTAAATCTTTAATTGCTGTAACTTAAATATCTAAATTTTGTCATAAAAATAATAATATGCTGTCATTACTGACATCTCCGTATAGATTAATTATATGTTCCAACTTTAGGACTAGTTTGTTTTGTAACTACAACTAACTTCACGTGATACAATTGCGTTTCCGCTATCTGCCATTAAAAAGGCAAACGTATATAACATAACTAATGTTTGTATGTTATATTTTCTATAGATATAAAATAATTACGCATTTTAAGCTCAAATGTAAGTAATTATAATTAAACTTGCAATGCAAAACCGATAAAAATATATGTTCATTTTTTAGGTTATGTAACATAGAATAAAGTATAGAGAAATATACGAAGAATTTATGGAGAAGTCGGTACAAAAAATCTTGTGTATCACACGCCCAGAAACTGTTTTGCGAGATCTCGTATTTGCAGGCCTTGCTTTCAGCTCGGCCTGTCAAAATAAACTCGGTCTCGCAAATGTGCAGTTTCTGGCTTAGTGATATAAATAACTATTGTGTCCACATTTATAGTATATAGTTGTAAAGTAAAATAAGTACATATTCTTACCAGGACATATACGAGGACCATCTCCAAACGGTAAGTAAACATAAGCTGGTCTTTTTGCTTTCTCTTCATCTGTGAAGCGACCTGGGTCGAATTTTTCTGGGTCAGGGTAAAATTCTGGATCCGTGTGAATTCCCAAAGTGGAAAGTACTGCTTTAGTACCTTTCTGAATCACTATATCAGTACCAGGAATAGCGAAATCTTCAGTACACGCTCTATTTAACATGTGAACTGTTGGGTATTTTCTTAAAGTCTCTGAACAAAGAAAATATAACTTACTATATAGCTGAACTATGTAAACAATTTGTAATAATAATAATAATAATAATAATAATAATAATAATAAATAGAATATAATAGTAAGTAAAGTGCTAAATCGGGGCCCCACTGACGCTCCATTTTAAAGAGAGATAGAAGATGATGACGCTCCCCAACAACACACTGATCCAAAAGTCTCCCAATGGCCCAAGGACAATGATGGCGGTGACTCCAACCCAGAGATATAGAGGTGGGGAGAAAGCGCTTCGACGACTGCGCATCCAATTTTCGATGTACAAACTGGAGGTAGCCATTTTGCAGATACAACTGTCAACTTGCTTTGTAAACACGTGGTCAGCATTACTATTTTATTTGCTTGTGTTGTTTGAAATGTTAATTTTTTTAATATGTCGTCGTGTTCAATGCCAGTATGTTCTAATAATAGAAGATTTAAGCCATAAGGAATTTATTTTTACATGTATGTAGTATACCAAATTGAGTTGTAAACATTTTTTTTAATAAATTGTTAATTTCTTTATTTTTTGAAAGATACGCTGATAGAGCTAAATCATAGTTTTATTTTAGTAAAAGATATTATTTATTGTTATACTAGAATTAGGTTTTCTAATCTTTCCAAAAAAATATACAGAGGTTATACAAGGGAAATTAGTAAGGAGAGAATTAAATAAATTAATATTATTTCACCACCAGTAGTTGCTAGGTATTATTTAATATGTATGTATTTATGTTAAAATATCAATAAATTTTTCATCATTATTTCTTAATTATATTGTTCTGAAACTTTAAATTTAAAATTACCGTCTGTGTATTACTGCAAAAGTATGTTAAAATGCAAATAACTTAATTTCATAATTATTTTGTTAATTCTGCATTTAAAATTGCCGCCTCTATATCTGCAAAATGGCGTCCTTCTATTCTTGTATTCTCGCGCAGGTTACAAGATTATTCTCCCCACCTCTATATCTCTGCTCCAACCTTCTTCCAAACTAAATTACTTACCTCTTGATGTAATGTTACTTTCTCTTCCCTTTACAGGTCGATATTGTAACATAATTATATACATACATATTTATTGTGAAAATAAATAATAATAAAAATAATACTATTAATAGTAATATAAATAATAATATTAATAATAATAATAATAATAATAATAATAACAACAATAATAATAAAGATAATGATAGTAATGATGGTAATAATAACGATAATAGTAATAATGATAATACTGATAATGATAATATTAATAATAATGATAATAATGATAATAATGATAATAATAATAATAATAATAATAATAATAATAATAATAATAATAATAATAATGATAATAATGATAATAATGATAATAATGATAATAATGATAATAATGATAATAATGATAATAATGATAATAATGATAATAATGATAATAATGATAATAATGATAATAATGATAATAATGATAATAATGATAATAATGATAATAATGATAATGAAAATAATAATAATAATAATTATGATAATAATGATAATAATGATAATGATAATGATAATAATGATAATAATGATAATAATGATAATAATGATAATAATGATAATAATGATAATAATGATAATAATAATAATAATTATGATAATTATGATAATAATGATAATGATAATAATCATGACAATGATAATAATGACGATAATGATGATAATGATGATAATGATGATAATGATGATAATGATGATAATGATGATAATGATGATAATGATGATAATGATGATAATGATGATAATGATGATAATGATGATAATGATGATAATAATATTAATGATATTAATGATGATGATAATGATGATAATGATAATAATATTAATGATGATGATGATATTGATGATAATGATGATAATGATGATGATGATAATGATGATAATGATGATAATAATGATAATGATGATAATGATGATAATGATGATAATAATGATAATAACGATAATGATGATAATGATGATAATGATGATAATGATGATTATAATGATAATAGTGATAATAATGATGATAATGATAATAATGATGATAATGATAATAATGATGATAATGATAATAATGATGATAATGATAATAATGATAATGATAATAATGATAATAATGATAATAATGATAATAATGATAATAATAATAATAATGATAATAATGATGATAATGATAATAATGATAATAATGATAATAATGATAATATTGATAATAATGATAATAATGATAATAATGATAATAATGATAATAATGATAATAATGATAATAATGATAATAATGATAATAATGATAATAATGATAATAATGATAATAATGATAATAATGATAATAATGATAATAATGATAATAATGATAATAATGATAATAATGATAATAATGATAATAATGATAATAATGATAATAATGATAATAATGATAATAATGATAATAATGATAATAATGATAATAATGATAATAATGATAATAATGATAATAATGATAATAATGATAATAATGATAATAATGATAATAATGATAATAATGATAATAATGATAATAATGATAATAATGATAATAATGATAATAATGATAATAATGATAATAATGATAATAATGATAATAATGATAATAATGATAATGATAATAATGATAATAATGATAATAATGATAATAATGATAATAATGATAATAATGATAATAATGATAATAATGATAATAATGATAATAATGATAATAATGATAATAATGATAATAACGATAATAATGATAAAGATATCGATGACGACAACGATAGCGATAGCTATGATGATAACGATCATAATAATAATGATTATAATAAATTATATTTATATAATAAATGACCACTAACAATTTGAAGTACTGTTTAGATTGTTTTAAGCTTGAACTAAATCATTTGTAATTAATGTGATTTATATCAATGTACTTCGTTTGAAGACTGTTTCCATCTATGATGCAATACATATTAAATTAGTGTACAAGATGTCTCATTTTCGATGTTGTTTAAAGATATCTCGGGTAATATTAATGATAAATCAAAACCATTTGCACATTCCAGGGTCAACTTTTCCATAAAAGCTTAATAGTCACTGTAACGTTTTTATTTATCTAGGTGAAGTGTTAATATTAGACAATTATTACTAATTAAAATTAAGTGTTTATTAAACTATAAAGAAAGTTACTATTACTAAGATTAAACAATTATTAATAATGAAAATAAAAGTTTATTCTAACGATAAATAGAAATTAAAAGATAACAAATTTAACTAACACTACGGATTAAACAAACATTAAACACTAATTAAAACAAAGAATATTATAAAACACTTAAACACTAAGATTATTTATTTAAACAACAGATAAATCACTTATTTATTTATAAAACACTATTTATAGATGTTCACCCCTTGTCGACTATTTGTTTATATCAGCAACTGTTCAACACGCGACGCTTATTTATATCAGACTGTCCAATGCCTTCGCTAACAGTGCTTATATACTCCGGCATTTGTGTTCGAGAACTTACTAGAACACTATTCCAGATAAAAACTCAAACACAATAGGTTACATCAACCGGGTAATTAAGCAGGTTCCGACAAGTCTGTTGTCATCGCTAAAAATAGACACACGCTCGCCCTTGCGACGCGACTTCTTCATGTGGTCCTCGAATGTTTTACCTACTACAATAATGTCGTCGAGATATACTAAACGTGTTTTCCATGATAGTCCAGCCAATACTGTTTGCATGAGTCGTTCAAACGTTGCAGGGGCATTGCAGAGCCCAAATGGCATTACAGTAAATTGTTAGAGGCCGGTGCCAATGGTGAAGGCTGTCATTTCCTTATCTTTTGAATCCAAATCTACTTGCCAGTGTCCGCTCTTTAGACCAGAGTAGAGCAAATCTTCGAGCCAGCCAAAGTGTCTAATGTATCGTCTATTTGAGGTAGCCGGTAGCTATCTTTCTTAGTCACGTTGTTAAGTTGACGGTAATAGACACAAAATCGTGTAGAGCTATTCTTCTTCTTCACTAACACCACTGGTGAAGCCCATGGACTGCTTGAAGGTTCGATCACACCTTCCTTTTTCAAGTCCTCAATAATTATTTCTTCTTGCTGGTTGGCGGATGGGTCTTGCGTCGCCGATGTCTATCTTATGGTGAACCACATTAGTTCTCCCGTTGGTCTTCTTGTCAAATTGAAACACATCTCGAAATCCTCCAATTACTATCTTCGCCTTGTTTCTCTGGTCGGCGGTCAGTTCTTGGAAGGATGTTGCTAATTGGTTACTTAAAGTGTCCGGAACTTCCTGAGATATGTTTCCCTTGGCCTTCACAGTTCGAATAATCGAGGATACTGCCAAGCATTCTCCTACAATTGTTCCTTTCTTAAGAACAACTGGATAACAATTTACGTTCATTATTCGAACTTATATTAACTAATTGGCTTTGATCAGTGATTTTCCTACCACAACTCCAGTACCAGTCTTCACATCATCATTCTTGGGCTCAAGCATAACAATATTCCCCTCACAGAAACTACCATCTAATTGTGCTTGCACAATAGATTCACTTCGTTCTGGAAGCTGATGAAGGGATGCGACATAACTGATGGATTGTGGGACTACCAGATTACGAGTTCATGATTCGCATCAACGCGACTTGGTTTTCCAACTCCTTTTATTTTATCGATTCCATTTTTTGCATTTTTCCAACAACTAAGTTTATTTTATCGATTCCATTTTTTGCATTTTTCCAACAACTAAGTTTCAGCAAACACTTCATTTATAATTTGTCGCATTTTCTCTTCTATATCTTCCGTGCCTTCTTTTCTCTCGGCATCAATATTTCGCACTCGACATTGGTTACGTGAAGCTTGTTTGGCAGCTTCATGTTCGAGTGCATATAAGAGTGCGTCAATTAATGTTTTTGGGCGGGCCAATCGCAGTGCTTGCTGTGTTTCGCTATCTCGAACTCCGTAGATGAATGCTTGAACGACCAGGCACTCCAAAACGCTGTTAGGAGCTGCAGGATATGCGAGACGAAACAAACAAGCTACGTCGACTTCAAATTTTTGAAGGCTTTCTTTTGAACTCTAATAGCGGTTCCTCAGTTGCGTCTGGTACACCTGCTCCAGGTGCGCATCGCCGTACCGCATGTCCAACCGCTTGACTAGTTGGTCGTAGTCATCTTGTTCTTCTTCCTTCAGGGTTTGTAGGATGTCGATGGCTTCCCCACGCAACGAAACAGTCAACGATGTAGCCTTCTCTTTGGACGTCCAGTTACGTGCTTTCGCATTGTTGTACTAGTATCTGGTTTTACTACTTTACTTTCTTCTTGTAAACCTGCTTTCACTACATCGGAATTTGGCATTGGTGACAATGTAATTCTAGTGACCTTTTCTCGTAATTCTTCCATCTGCTTGTCATACTTATCTTCTAAATTTTTCAAGTCTTCCTCAGTTATTCTAGAATTCTCCTCCAATTTTTGTTCTAAACTGCTAGAATTTTCTTCTAACTTTTGTTCTTAACTTCTAGAATTTTCTTCTAATTTTTGTTCTAAATTTCTAAAATGTTCCATTAATTCTTCTTTTAATATTCTGGAACTTTCTTCTGCTTTTCTAGAACTTTCCATTAATTTTTCATCTAATGTTCTGAAATTTTCTTCTAGTTTTTGTTCTAGTGTTCTGGAATTTTCTTCCGCTTTTCTAGAACTTTCCCTTAATTTTTCTTCTAATGTTTTACAATTTTCTGTTAATTCATCTAATTTTCCAGAACTTTCTTTTGTTTTTCTAGAACTTTCCTCAAATTTCTGTTCGAATTTTTGTTCTACTCTACCAAAGTCGGATGTGTCGAATAAGTAATTTTCTTCAGCATCGATTAATGCTTGCCTCAGTCTTTTTTGAACCACTGACTTCTTTCCTGTTGTTTCCAAATCCCGCTCTTCCAGTTCTCTCTTGAGATCACTTACTTTTAATTCATTTAATTTTATATGTTTAGTCGCCATATTATTTATTTTTATTTAACACTTCACAGTTTATTAACCCCGCACCTGACACCAAATGTAACGTTTTTATTTATCTGGGTGAAGTGTAAATATTAGACAATTATTATTAATTAAAATTTAGTGTTTATTAAACTATAAAGAAAGGTACTATTACTAAGATTAAACAGTTATTAATAATGAAAATAAAAGTTAATTATAACGACAAATAGAAATTAAAAGATAATAAATTTAGCTAACACCACGATTAAACAAACATTAAACACTAATTAAAACAAAGAATATTATAAAACACTTAAACACTAACATTATTTATTTAAACAATAGATAAGTACTTATTTATTTATATAACAATATTTATTGATGTTCACCACTTGTCGACTATCTGTTTATATCACCAACTGTTCAACACGCGACGCTTATTTATATCAGACTGTCCAATGCCTTTGCTAACAGTGCTTATATACTCCGGCATTTGTATTCGAGAACTTACTAGAACACTATTCCAGATAAAAACTCAAACACAATAGGTTACATCAACCGGGTAATAAAGCAGGTTCCGACAAGTCTGTTGTGTCATCGCTAAAAATAGACACACGCTCGTCCCTGCGACGCGGCTGCGATAGCAGTGGCGGCGACGGCGGGCGCTGCACATTACAGTCACCATAGGAATTTTCGATCTTTTTTGTTTCTGAGCTACAGGCAAAAAAAAATAGTTTTACAAAAATTTTACCGTTTTTTAGATAGAATAAAATGGCGTAATTAGATTTTTTTAAAACTTAATAATTCTCGAGATATAAAACAAACTTATGATTTTTTAAATGAGAACCTATGTTTAAAATAATCTCGTCTTTTTGCTTATTTCATAAATTTTTCAATGATATATAACAAGTCTACATTCTTTTGTTTTAAACATTAATAAAAGACGAATTATTAATTTATTGGGGTGAAAATATTAAAAATTATTACGAAACAAATGAAAAAATTTATTACAGATCATCATTTGTTTATTTTGACTCTATAACTATTACGCCCGGTTGCATAAAGCCTTGTGAACTTTAACCATATCGTTAACTACGTGATCACATTGTCAACTGTTGTTCCAACGCGCTGTTAACTTTTAATACGCTGTTAACTTAACATCTTGTTAAATATATTGTTATCTCAAAAATCAGTTGCATAAAGCACTGTTAGCCTTAACAGGTTGTTAAATAGGAAGATAACAGATTGTCAAGTTAATAACACGTCAACCTGTGATTAAACACATTGTTAACACAATAAAAAGCGATAAAATCAATAACAAATATTTATTTATTTATAAAATTTAATTGAATATCTTTCAAAAGGTTTGTTCTGAACATATTTTAAGTTATATTCATTTGAATAATTTAAATTCATTACAGAAATATCTAGTAGCTTGTCTTCCCTGGACGATGACTGTTCTTTAGAAGAGGAGGTAGCTGTTGATCGCCCAAGAAAATTCCTTCAAAGAAAAAATTCATTGGATATTTACAATGATCATGATTTTAAATTGCGCTACAGAATAAACAAAAATACTTTCATGGAAATTTTGAACATGTTCGGTAATAATTTAGAACCAACTACAAATAGAAATAAATCAATTCCTGTCAGTATGCAATTATTAATTGGACTTAGATTTTATGCTACTGGCTCATTTCAACAACTTGTTGGGGATGATGTCGGCGTTTACAAGTCTACACTGTCAAGAATAATTTATAAAATAACCCGTCAAATTGGTTTGCTTAAGCAACAGTTTATAAAAATGCCTGTAGATGACGATAAACGAACAGTTAAGCTAAATTTTTATAAAATTCGACGATTTCCCAAAGTTATTGGAGCAATCGACCACTATTTTTAATGATTCCCCACTCTGTGCTGAATTTGAATCTGGAGAATATGAGACAGATTATTTATTAGGGGACAATGAATATTCCTGTAAACAATTTTTATCAACCCCTTTATTGAATCCACGAAATCGCAGTGAAGAAGCGTACAACCGAGCGCATATTGTCACACGAAATTCAGTAGAGCGATGTTTCGGAATCTTAAAAAGATTTCCTTGTCTGTCGAAAGGACTGGCTGTATAGTTACCAACCACTTTAGCTACTATTGTAGCATGTGCTGTTCTCCATAATATTTGTTTAAATTTTCAAGATGATAATTTTGATGATGGATGCGCACAACCAGCAATGCAAGAAGAACCAATTGCTTTTCCTGCAAATGACACAAATACAACTGTTCGTGAAACACTAATTACCACCATATTTTCTAGATAAATAAATACAAGTTTGTTTAATAAATATATTTAATCATTTAATTTTTCTAATTATCTACTTTTAATTTTAACATCTAAATTATGTAAAAAAAATTCGATTCTAACTCGAAACAAGCAACTTCATATTTTTTTTAAAATAAAGCTCTTTGTAGTTCGGTTCGGTCGAGATTTCGGTTTCTTTTTTATGTTTTTTATTATCTTGAACTGGAGATGGTTGTGGATCTGAGGTTGTGGTTGAGGGATCGGGTATCGGTGGATTGGATTCGGCGGATACATTTGGTGGTTCTGACAAATTTATTTCTACGTCATTAAATTAAATTGTAAAAAAATGTAATATTAGAACAGATACTGAATATAATTGTATGAAGCTATTACCAATATTAAAATACATCGCAGCATCATCAAATGGATTAGACAGGGGTTCAATTTGGTCTCCTAAGAGAGCCAATAATTGAGCACCTGTCTCGTCCAATTGTAGCTGAAATGTACCTCCACCTGTTTCATTATTTCTTTCCGTAAAATATTAATTATTAAATTATTATCGAATTCAAGAATTAACTTCGTAACATGCACAATTCGTCGTTACAAACAAAAATTTACCTTATCAAGAGAGGCTAATTTTTTGGCTTTTATATATTCTTCTTTCTGTAAGATGAAATATTATAAAAAAATAATTCAATTATTTTTCAGCAATAGTAAATAACAAACGTGTTCATGAGCAACATCTTTTTTTAATTTAAAATATAAATTTTCTATTTGTTTTAAATCTTGCGTGTTTTCGCTCTCCGCATTAAATTCATTCGAAATTTTTATCCGTGTTTCATATTTCTTCTTTAGATTTGCAACATTACTTTATTTGCTTTCTATTATGTTCTTATATCTGGAAATGTGATCAGTATCTTTAGGTTAGGAGTTTCGGATACATTGGAAATACATATATTAAGGGAACTTCATTAAGGAAATTGCTTCTATTTTTGTAATACAAGTAAATATTTAACGAACTTTTACAACCAATTTTTAAGAAAACCTTTTTATTTAATTTGAAATATATTGTATTTACTTGTCCACAATTCCAATTAACGTATTTCTTTCCTTCACCGTGTAGTTTATTGTTCTTTTTTTCTCCATTTTAAAATATAAATGCTCTGGGCTCTAATTGCAGCTTTTTTTTGACGAGTAGTCAGCTGATTATTACGTACCTCACAGTATGAAGTTAGCAGCGCATTACCAACATTGGCTAAAATACACTGTTATCTAGTTACTTATTGTTAACCACGTTGTTAGCTAACAACGCTGTCAAAAGTCAAAATATTTTATGCAACGCAATTGACATTTCACCATGTCGTCAGGTAATCACATTGTTACTTGACAACGTAGTAAACGACGCTTTATGCAACCGGGCCTTAATTGTGTTCTCAAAATTATTCTTAACTAATTATTTTCGGGTTAGTTAAATTACTATTTATCTATGTTATAGTTGGCTTTGACACAATCCGAAAAATAGTATATTATGTTCTTAGGAGTAGAAAGCGGTCTTTTTGTGTTGAACCCAGCTATTGCTGGGTAAAACACAAAAAGGGTGTTCTACTCCGAATGACATATCCTCTTTTTTACCTTCCGTCACCTTTAGGTAAGGAAGGTATTGTCTTTTGTCAAAAAATTCGATGGTGAGTTTTTAATGAATAAGCACGTTTTAAGGTCCCTAGAATACGATTTTACTATTTTTACGATGATGTCTGTATGTATGTGTGTGTGTGTGTATGTGTGTGTGTGTCAGTGTGTGTGTGTCTGTGTGTGTGTGTCTGTGTGTGTGTGTGTGTGTGTGTGTGTGCGTGTAACAAAATTTTCGTCTACGATAACGCTAGTACAATTCCAAAAATTATAATTCTTTTGTATTCCTCTTCGTTGCATCCATATGAAGAGCTGATTAGATTTTGGTTATAATTGGTCAACCGGAAGTACCCTCATTTGAAGATTTTAACAGTTTTTCTTGAAAAAACGATGTTAAATGTCATTTTTTCACATTTAATGTTATTATAAATATTAAAGGACATTGTATTCTCTATACGAATTGACTGCATTTTAAACTTCATATTAAATGGATAGAGAGTTATAAAATTATAAAGAAATTAAATTTCATAAATTAGCCAGCTATGGTAGAAACATCTACTATATTAAGAAAATTCTGATTGAAAGATGTCAGTGTCAAGTGCAATTAACATATTCATAGTATTTTTGTGTTATAATTTTAGTCGAAATATAGGATCTTTTTGCTCGAAATACATACAACTGTCGAAGGTAATGTATATACAAGAAAAATCTTTTGCAAGAAACTTTCTGTATGGATTTTATTGAAAATACATACGCATTTACGAAAATTCTACCGGTAGATACCGCATCTAGCGACTGTGTTTAAAAACACGAGTGGTAAAAAGTTACCGTGTTCGAAAATTGTTCAATATCTACCAGATCCATCTACCGGATTCATGAAGAATCTAATCTCAAAAAAATGGTAGTGATGCAAAGCGAAGCGCGCGCGTTAAAATGGAAATGTTTTCAAAGTAGGACTCTACTCAGTTTGTTAACTACGTTAAATTTTCTAACCTGTTTCAAATATTTTCATAGGTTATGGATTTAACCTGTTTACCACTTGCGTTCTTAAAATATCGATTCTGGTAGCTAAAAAAAGCTGTTTACCGGTAACAGTTCCCCGGTAGAAGTTTCGTAAATACCTTATATAACTGACAAAAGGTAATGTGCTGGCCACATCAGATTTTTCTTCAAGTGTTTCTAATAATTTTTTGATATTATTTTGAATTTTTTTATTTGTAGAATTTGCAATTTCAGTCAAAGCTGGCTGTGTACATTACACAACACAAACAATGCAACTGTCAAATAACAATTTTCAATATGATCTGTGTTGCTGTGGCGACTGCCGCCGCCAGCGGTGAAATAAGAAGCTAACATTTTTTTTGGTAGTACAACAATAACAACATTTTTGTACTAGTAAGACAATGAATATTTTCTATAGCTTGTGTACAGTAGCATAATATGCATATTATAATACGCTTGAAGAAAAAAACTGTTTAATATGCCTTTGAAGTAAATAAATTGAAAAAATGAGTAAAACTGAAACAAATATTTTTAGAAATATGCAAATGATGATCTGTAAGAGATTTTTTTATTTGTTTCTTAATAATTTCCAATATTCTCACCCCAATTAATTAATAATTCGTATTTTATTAATGTTTAAAACAAAAGAATGTAGACTTTTTATATATCATTGAAAACCTTATAAATTGAGCAAAAAGACGAGACTATTTTCAACATAGGTTCCCATTTAAAAATCATAAGTTTGTGTTATATCTCGAGAATTATTAAGTTTTCAAAAAATCTAATTACGCCATTTTATTCTATCTAAAAAACGGTATAAATTTTGTAAAAACAATTTTTCTATAACTATCATAATAAATAAGATATGATACATTTTCAAAATGAGCGAAAAACGAGTTTTTGCCTGTAGCTCAGAAACAAAAGAAGATCGAAAATTCCTGTGGTGACTATTAAACTTTTCTCAAAAAGTTGACCCTGCAATGTGCAAACGGTTTTGATCTATCGATAATATTACCCAAGATACCTTTAAAAAACATCGAAAATGAGACAGCCTGTACACTATACAATTTTTAAACACCTCCATACAACTTACAACTTAAAATAGGTCACCAAAACCTTTAAAAAATTTGCAAATAATATATATGTATATATACATATATATATATATATATATATATATATATATATATATATATATATATATATATATATATATATGTGTGTACTGTAAATATTATGTATTTACCATTAAATACGTTGTCCATATATCTCATCTCCCTGACTGTGTCATAGCTTAGTTCTCCTTTATTTTTAGCAATGGTTTCTTTTACATTTGTTCTGGCTTTATCCTGGATATCTACATTTTTCGCTAGCTCATACAACATGAATTGTATGCTTGCCGATGTGGTTTCATAACCAGCTACAAAAAACAAGAAGCACTGGGATGCTACGTTGTCCATAGTTATTTCTTCCAAGCCGTCGTTAATAATTGTTTTGCTTCTTTCCTCGCCATCTTTGATAGACATATTGTTCTTTAACCTGCAAATAAAATAAAATTACATTTACATTTTTAGTGAAAGGATATATTGTTTTTTTTTATCGCAATCAAATATTTAAGAATAATTAATACAGTCGAACTTCGATGACGAAGAGTGAAATTTACATGTAAGATTTACTTGATAACTCGAACTTCTATTACTCGAATTTCTCGATAACTCGAACAGAAAATTGCGTGCGCATACCTATTAGATAAGTCGATTTTTCAGGTAATTCTCTGTTTACGATGTGACTATGCATGGCATGATTCAGCTACATTTCGCTATCTGTGGTTATTAGTGTTTCACAATTGTAAACTAACTGTTCCTAATCATGTCATCCTTCAGATTTATGGAAATGTGTAAACAAAAAAAGTCAACGTCAAACTCGTATTTTATTCCAATAGTGCATCTCATGATATTCCTGATATTCACTTAAAAAAATATATTTTTCTCAATTAAACCTTTACAAGAAGATGATTGATAGTTACAATAATTGCTTTTTTCTCCAATAAATTACCTATCTTCACTATCAAGCACTGTAGATTCGCATTCTTTAAACCACTGTCTATCATAATAAATTTAGCAATCAGAACTTACACATTTCCAGAATTATGGAAAATAACCCGAGTCACGCCCATATTTAAGAAAGGTGATAATTCACATATTCACAACTTTCGTCCTACGTCCTATTTACATAATAAATAATTTTGCAAAAGTTTTTTAATCATTGCTTTAAAGTCAATCTACAAAAATTCTTATTCTCTTATCTCCATAACTTAACACGGGTTCATTAAAAGGCTTTCAACAATGACAAATTCAGTAATCTGCTCACAGATCGTCTCTGAAAAATTAGATTTCCGTGATGTAATCTATACAGATTTCTTCAGAGCTTTTGTTTCTATAGATCCGTGTTTTTCAAACTTTTTATAGCTGCGACACACTTTTAAGAAGTCTAAAATTTTACGACATACTAAAATTGACATAAGTGCAAATACTACCGTAGAATATAAAAATAATATAATAAATAATAATATACCATCACGGCATATTGCGTGTGCCAATTTGCGTTGTACAGAGATTTCGATAATGATGATAATTTTATTTGTACCGTGCGGGCGTTTACCACTCATTGCTGGCGTGGAGAAGGCACAATTTAAAAATCGAAACATTTCATTTGGTGTCGTTCAGAGTCGAAAAAAATATAATTTTTATTTGTATTCAGCTGGGTTTTTTGTATTTTATTGTATTATTTATTAATTTATGCCTTTCGGCTCTAAATCTATTTACATCTTATTAACTATAAGGGAAAAGGCCATTTGAATGGATGTAATGATGAGGGAATAAATTGTTGCTGGATTGTAGTTATAAAATTTTATGACAATTTATTCCCTTATTAACAATATTATGTATTTAATTCATTGTATACTGTTCACGTAACTTTCTAATCTTCTTCATGTATTTTAGGTTCTTCCCGGTGTCTTCTAAAACCTGTTGTTTTGTATTGACTTGGTGTTGGTACTCAATGTTACGACAAACCTGTAACAAATGTTCTAATGTTTCAACACTATCACAGTAAATGCGACATTTTTTGTTTTCTTTGGTTCTCCAATAGTAGTTCGCTGTTTCCTCATTTCTACATCGATGTCTTGCTATAGTGCGGTTGTTGTCTTTGTTCTTCATCTGAGTCAGGTATTTTACATATTTACACATTAGACTTGTTATGTACAGTTATATTTTTACCTCCAGCTACCCTTGGTAAGGGAGGTATACGGATCAGAGTGAATCTAGCAGCCGATTCGCAGCAGCCGATTCGATTTACAGCAAGTGTTATACTAGGGACATCAAAAGTGTTGTTGATTTATTAAAAACAAGAAAATAATGAAATATTCGTATTTTTTTGGTCTGTAATGTATATATTATAAAAAATAAATTCATATACCAATAATTGTTATAAAATAATGCATTTATTTTGATTTTGGGTAGACAGCACACTTGTACTGATTTATTTATATAAGTTTTGAGAACAGGTTTTGAATGTTTGCACTGATAAATGACAACATTTTGGTGATCCGAGTTCGATCCCGGCCAGTGTAGACTTGTTATCGCACAAAAGTGATCCCTGTGGTGCACTCTTCACACCAGCTATGAGTGCCCGTGTGGTGACGCCCAATAAGCGCCCACTGCATGTAGATAATGGCACACCCAGTAATGGGTAATATGCCGTGACGATATATTTAATTATTTATTTTATATTTATTTAGGTGAATAATGCCCATATTCATAAACAGTTGTAAAATTTCAAAACGGCTCGTCATAATTTTTCACAAATAAAATAAAATTTCAAATATGACAAATTACATTTTGATTTTTATATCAATGTCGACTGGTTTTATTGAGTAAAAATTATAACGAAGCGTTTAAAAATTTTACAATTATTTATGAATATTGGCATGACACGAAAGGGATGTTTTCTAAGTTTCTCGCTATTTTGTTATTTTCTAAGAATATTACCTTGATAAAACGATATTGTGTTGAGTGAATAGTACATACAGTCTGTTCAATAAAATTACTAACTCGGAGTAGGCTATGAACAGAGAAACGTATGTCTGATCATTATTCAATGCAAAAGTCAAGATGTCAAAATTGATCTTAAAATGTAATTTTAAAGGGAAAAGACAATAATGAAGGATACAGTGTATTGACATTCGCCGTTTTCTAATTCCTTTAGATTTATAAAATAAGATTCAAGAAGAAAAGCTTTGATTTCTTTATATAACATTTTTGACAATATCTCATGTCAAAATGACATTAAATTAAATACTTTTAAATTGCCATACGTTTCTTTGTTCATAGCTTACTCCGAGTTAGGAATTTTTTTGAACACACTGTATATCCTTAATGTTATTCACCACAAACGTTTAATTTATTCAGGGGACTCCGGGTAGTCCTTTTATTTATAATTTCAAAGTTTCTCGAAATTTTGTTATTACGTTCAGGATTATAGTAATCCTGATAAAATCATACTTTGCACTGTGAACACTACATACACCCTGAACATTATAAAGTAGAAATGAAAAATATATTCAGAGGACTAGGGGTAGATCTCTTGATTTAAATATCAGGATATCACTATTTTCCAAGTTTCTCGCAATTTTAATTTTATTTTCATATATAATATCATAAGTGATAAATTTTTGCCGGAAAATTTTTCAGATTGTTACGAGAGCCGGTTGCCTAGCAATTTATTGAGTGGCATTGACAAAAAAAAGCAATCGGAAATTTTTTCCAGGATAAAATTTAACCACGAATGGTAGTCGGATGACTATTTCCAAAATAAAAATCAGGTAATCATTTATATAATTTTTTTCTTGACAAAAATCTTATAATTTTTATTGTGTTTAGAGGTATTATGTTTCAGTTTGCTTTTTCAACGTTTTAAATAGATTCCTGTCCGAATCGACTCGTTTTTAATAAAAACTGATAACACTGAAAATATACAGACTTTGACAGGTATGTAAACAATATGTTTCTAACACGTCAAAAAAATTTCGCTTATCAAAACTCACTTACTTGTAAAAATACATCTTATTGGCTTAAAGGGTGCGATAAAATTTTTGTGACGGTGTTTTGTCGAAATGAAACTTGGTAACTAGGTAGAATCCTGAATTTGGATTGGTTCATATATGTATGAGTGAAATAGTCAGGATAATAGTAATCCTGATAAAATAATACTTTGTAGGGTGAACAGTACATACACCCTGAACATTATAAAGTAGAAATGAAAAATTTGTCCAGGGGATTGGGGGTAGTTCTTTTGATTTAAATATTACAAAATTATAATTTTCATAGTTTTTCGCAATTTTAACAGTATTTTCAGGATAATAGTAATCCTGATAAAATAATACTTTGTAGCGTGAACAGTACATACACTAAGACCATTATAAAGTACAAATGAAAAATTTATTCAGGGGATTAGGGGTAGTTCTTTTGATTTAAATATTACGAAATTATTATTTTCGTAGTTTCTCGCAATTTTAACAATATTTCCAGGATAATAGTAATTTGCGAGAAACTTGGAAAATAGTGATTTTCTGATATTTAAATCAAACGAACTACCCCTAATCCCCTGAATAAATTTTTCATTTGTCCTTTATAATATTCAGAGTGTATAGTACATACGTTCACCCTACAAATTATGATTTTATCAGGATAACTATTATCCTGACAATAATATTAAAATTGCGAGAAACTTGGAAAATAGTGATTTTCTGATATTTAAATAAAAAGAAGTACCCCTAATCACCTGAATAAATTTTTCATTTGTACTTTATATTGTTCAGGGTGTATGTATTGTTCACCCTACAAAGTCTGATTTTATCAGGATAACTATTATCCTGAAAATAGTATTAAAATTGCGAGAAACTCGGAAAATAATGATTTCGTAATATTTAAATCAAAATAATTATCCCTAATCCCCTGAAGAAATTTTTCATTTGTACTTTATAATGTTCAATGTGTATGTATTGGTCACCCTACAAATAAAATAATGTTAAAATTGCAAGAAACTACGAAAATAATAATTTCGAAATATTTAAATCAAAAGAACTACTCCTAATCCTTTGAATACATTTATCATTTGAACTTTATAATGTTCAGGGTGTATCTACTGTTCACCCTACAAAGTATGATTTTATAAGGATTACTATTATCCTGAAAATAAAATAAAATTTGAGAGAAACTTGAATTATAGTCATTTCCTGATTTTTAAATCAAAAGAACTCCCCCTATTCCCCTGAATAAATTTTTCATTTGAACTTTAAAATGTTCAGGGTGTATCTACTATTCACCCTACAAAGAATGATTTTATCAGGATTACTATTATCCTGAAAATAATGTTAAAATTGTGAGAAACTCGGAAAATAATGATTTCGTATTATTTAAATCAAAAGAACTACCCCTAATCCCCTGAATAAATTTTTCATTTGTACTTTATAATGGTCAGGATGTATATACTGTTCACGCTACAAAGTATTATTTTATAAGGATTACTATTATCCTGAAAATATTGTTCAAATTGCGAGAAACTACGAAAATAATGATTTCGTAATATTTAAATCAAAAGAAGTACCTTTAATCAATTCAATTAGTTCAATTAGATTTATTTGCTTAAAGTATATTCTTTTTACAAATATAAGAAATGTGTTGGTTGGTAGTTGGTAATAAGTAGTTACATTATAATATTTGACATACATAATAATATAGAAAATAGTTGTATATATCTAAGCATAGTTATTATACAAAAGTTTAAACATTGTTCTATACAAAACAAAGATCTATAATATTTATTATTGTACCGTAGGTGCAATGAAGGAAATATAAACATATGTAATGAAAAGAAAAAAGGAAAAAACATAACAGATCAAGAACCTTTTTAGATACAAGAAGTACGATTGTAGAGTTTACCCATAATATGTGATTTCCATGTGAAAAATAATATTAAATTTATGTATAAAAATCAGAGTATTTACTGGGTGACTGGATAGCTGGGTCAGGAAGATGCTGCGGGAGATGGGCTGGCTTGTTCCATGATCTCTTGAGTTTTTAAGGTCTTGGGATGTGGTTTTATGGGTGTTTCTTCTGAGGAGCTGCTACCCTTCTTCCTTTTCTCGCCGTTGCGGTGGATGTCGTCTTCTTGGATTATTAATTTATTATTAATAATTTTGACATTTTTACTTTCTTCAATTCGCTTAAAATTGGTCTCTAATTTCTGGATACGTGGACTATATTACGCTATTTCCAGGTTTATGTTTTGGACAGATAGCTCAATTGTGTCCAATTGGTCCAGTTTTGATAGTTGTTTTAAGATTGAGTCGAGTTTACTATCCATATTCAACACGCGGTTCAAAATTTGTTAGGTTATGTTTCGGTATAGATTTAAATTCCAAAGTTGTATGTTTATACCTTTTAGAATATAATGTAGTCCACTTACTTTCAGTGTGTAGAACAGTTTTTGATAGAATATTTATAATATATGCAGCGTAAAAAATATTTTATATACAGTCGCTAAAAAATTGCGCCTTTTCATTTACGTGCAATGTTGCCAACCTTTAATCCCCTGAATAAATTTTTCATTTGAACTGTAGAATATTCAGGGTGTATCTACTGTTTTACCTTACAAAGTATTATTTTATCAGGATTACTATTATCCTGAAAATATTTTTAAAATTGCGAGAAACTATGAAAATGATGATTTCGTAATATTTAAATCAAAAGAACTACCTTTAATCCCCTGAATAAATTTTTCATTTGAACTTTATAATATTCAGGGTGTATCTACTGTTTTACCCTACAAAGTATTATTTTATCAGGATTACTATTATCCTGAAAATATTTTTAAAATTGCGAGAAACTACGAAAATAATGATTTCGTAATATTTAAATCAGAAGAACTACCTTTAATCCCCTGAATATAATTTTCATTTGAACTTTATAATATTCACGGTGTATCTACTGTTCACCCTACAAAGTATGATTTTATCAGGATTACTATTATCCTGAAAATAAAATTAAAATTGGGAGAAACTTGGAAAATAGTGATATTCTGATTTTTAAATCAAAACAACTACCCTTAATCTTCTGAATAAATTTTTCATTTGAACTTTATAATGTTCAGGGTGTATCTACTGTTAACCATATAATGTATGATTTTATCAGGATTACTATTATCCTGAAAATAATGTTAAAAATGTGAGAAACTCGGAAAATAATAATTTCGTAATATTTAAATCGAAAGAACTACCTTTAATCCCCTTAATAAATTTTTCATTTGTACTTTTTAACGTTCAGGGTGTATGTAGTGTTCTCCCTACATAGTATGATTTTATCAGGATTACTATTATCCTGAAAATATTGTTAAAATTGCTAGAAACTACGAAAATAATGTAATATTTACATCAAAAGAATTACCTTTAATCCCCTGAATAAATTTTTCATTTGTACTTTATAACAGTCGGGATGTACGTTCTGTTCACTCTACAAAGTATAGTTTTATCAGGATTACTATTATATTGAAAATAATATTAAAATTGCGAGAAACTAGGAAAATAGTGATATCTTGATATTTAAATCAAGAGATCTACCCCTAATCCCCTGAATATATTTTTCATTTCTACTTTATAATGTTGAGGGTATATGTACTGTTCACAATGCAGAGTATGATTTTATCAGGATACTATTATCCTGAACGTAATAAAAAAATTCGAGAAACTTGGAAATTATAAATAAAAGGACTACCCGGAGTCCCCTGAAAAATTTAACGTTTATGGTGAATAACATTAAGGATATGTGTACTATTCACTCAACACAATGTCGTTTTATCAAGGTAATATTCTTAGGAAATAAGAAAATAGCGAGAAACTTAGAAAACATCCATTTCGTGTCTTACCTTCTAAATAAATATAAAATAAAATAAATAAATATATCGTCACGGCATATTGTCCATTACTGGGTGGTCATTATTTACAATGCATGTAGACATCGGTAATGATATATATTTACCTTGTGGGCGCTTACCGGGAGTCACCACACGGGCACTCATAGCTGGTGTGAATAGTGCATCACAGTTATCACTTTTGTGCGATTACAAATCAGCACTGGCCGGGATCGAACCCGGATCATTAAAATGTTGTCATTTATCAGTGCAAACATTCATAACCTGTTCTCAAATTTTATATAAATAAATCAGTACAATTCTGTTGTCTACCCAAAATCAAATAAATGCATTATTTCATATCAATTATTGGTATATGAATTTAGTTTTTTATAATATATACGTTACAGGCCAAAAAATACGAATATTTCATTATTTTCTTGTTTTTCATAAATCAACAACACTTTTGATGTCCCTAATACATTCACCGCCAGGGCCTCGCAACACTTGCTGTAAATCGAATCGGCTGATAGATTCACTCTGATGGTATGGTATACGGATCGTGCTAAAAATCGCATATCGAGATTTTGGTAAATGACCACGTTTTAAGGTCCCTAGTATCCAATTTTAACATTTTCACAATGATGTCTCTCTCCCTCTTGTGTATGCGCGTGTGTGTGTGTGTGTGTGTGTGTGTGTGTGTGTGTGTGTGTGCACGTGCGTGCTTGCGTGCGCGTGTGTGAGCGTTTTAAATAAAAAACTTGTTAACACAATTTGCGTTCCGATACCCTTTTTTCTACAAAAAAGGTATAAGTTTAATAATCGATATACATAATAAAATTTTGAAAGAAAAATGATTGATGTTCAGAACAAAGTTTTTTTATGCGGAGTTTATCGATGGCTCACACTCAGTTTCTCTTCTAGTGATTTTAATCGTTGTCTCCTTTTACCTTCCGTCGTACCTTTAGGTAAGGAAGGTATTGTTTTTTGTCAAAAAATTTGATGGTGAGTTTTTAATGAATATGCACGTTTTAGAGTCCCTAAAATACGACTATTTTTGCGATGATGTCTGTATGTTTGTGTGTATGAGACGACTTTTTCTTCGTCGATAACTCCAACACTACAATTCTAAAAATTATAATTCTTTCGTATTCCTCTTCATTACATACATATGAAGAGCTGATTAGATTTTGGTTATAATTGGTCAACGGGAAGTACTTTCATTTGAAGATTTTAACAGTTTTCTTGAAAAAACGCTGTTAAATATTATTTTTTCACATTTGCAGGCTTATTCTGTAAAAATATCGTTATATAACAACTATCGTTATTTATAAATGTAACGATGTGATCCTGAACGACATTTTGTAAAAATCGTATTCACTAAGTAATATCGTTATTATAAACGTCCTCATACCGTTTGTCACAACTACTTTAGCCAATTTTTTTAGAAAAGTTAGTAACAATAAATAAATAAAATAAATATATCATCACGGCTTATTACCCATTGCTGGGTGTGCCAATCTGCTTTGTACACAGATATCGGTAATAATGATATATTTGCACCGTGCGGGCGCTTACCAGGCGTCACCTCACGGGCACTCATTGCTGGCGTGGAGAGTGCACCACAGGGGTCAATTTGTGCCATTAGTTAGTAACTATTATTGTAAATTAGATTGTCATTTTAATGTCATTTTGCAAAAACATATTGACATTTTAATTATTATTTCTTTATTGGGTAAATAATATGTATAAATATCGATTATCAAATGGATTATTATTATCCCATAAAACACTTTCACGACTACAAACATTTCTTCTAAAATTTAATTTTCCTTCGCTTGTCCTCCGATATAATTACTATGTAGTGTCGCGTTATGTCATAGCTGTCGGTACATTTGAAACTATATAAAATCAAAAAAAAAAAACACCCGACGTGACACCTCATTACAGCTCATTTAGTTATTCCGTTATTTGTACCTGTCGGATACGGACGTTCAACAAGTGGTTATGTATTGTGTTTTAAAATAAAGTGTAGTGATAATGATATTGTGAAAAAGAAGACACTCTTCACCTTCAGGCTGCCGCTATGCTACGTTGGAAGAGGAATTAAATGGATTGAAAAGAAAACTGATTTTGAAGTCCTAGTAAGTACTAGATACTTTGTTATGACAAGGATCTGGTAGTCATGTGACTTCCTCACATAGATCCGATGAACGCGTGTTCATGCTTTTTTCTGCCCTGTAACATTTGCATCTGGAAATCAGGGGAGTTACCCCCTTAGATCTGATGGACATGTGTTAATTATGGCGTATAATCACACTAAACCAGATAGTCAAGTGACTTATCGCTGCGTTCCTGATAAACATATGTTTATCCAATTTTTAATAATTAAGGTAAGTACTTTATAGTACCCTTCCATAGTCCAGGCTTAGTGTTGGCTTATTCCTATTCCTAGTCCGGTGTACGGTAACGAGAATTTACCCAAGTACACGGTTCCGGAGACAAGTTTTTTCCTCTGTATCTAAAGTCTTAAGCAAAGATTTACTTCTTTCTTGGAAAAAAAATCCTACCGATTAACACAAGGCGAAAACGTAAACATACAAGATGAATTTGTTGTAAGAATTAACAAAAAGGAAGAAGGAAGGGCTAAATTGCAGTTTATCCAGAATTCAAGAATTTTATATTAATGGTTATATATACTTGGTAAACTATTAAAAACACAAAATACCGCTAAAAATTGGGTGCGGAAAGCTATATTTATAGATTTTGGCATTTTTTCTGAAAAAAATTAGGTTAGATGTACTACATATATTTCCATGTTTAAGTAGGTACTTACGCTTTCATAAGAATAATACTGTTTCAATTAATGTATGTTTACAAAATTATGTCTTATTTTCCTTCTTATACTTCGTTTTATAATATTTTTTATTTATAATTTTGCGTTCACCTGTCAGACTATTGTAAACTAACATGAAGATAGTGAGCCGAGCGATGTTCAATGTGTGTGCCTGGTGTGCGTTAGGTATTGTTTTTGTCAGGATTTTTTTTTAATTTCTTCAAAAATACGTGTGTTAGGTATTGTTTTTGCCAGGTTTTTTTTTAAAAAATTCTTAAAACATTACCGTGCGTTAGGTATTGTTTTTGTCGGGATTTTTAAAAAAATGTTTTCCAAAAATATATATAAATACCTGTTTCCGCGCTCTAATTTTATGTTTCCTTATTATATTTTAGCTAAAATAAGACACCAGGACAAGAAAATTGCAATTTCTATTACTCTGGATAAACTGCAATCCAGCCAAAATTTCTTAAAAAATACGTGTGTTAGGTATTGTTTTTGCCAGGTTTTTTTAAAAAAATTCTTAAAACATTACTGTGCGTTAGGTATTGTTTTTGCCGGGATTTTCAAAAAAAATATTTTTCCAAAAATATATATAAATACCTGTTTCCGCGCTCCATTTTTATGTTTTCTTATTATATTTTAGCTAAAATAAGACATTACAACAAAAAAAATTGCAATTTCTACTATTCTGGATAAACTGCAATCCAGCCGAAGGAAGAAATGGCTGACAAGTACCCGTTGGTAGACATTTATTAAGCCTTGCACCCACCTAAACTAATTGGTGAAATTCAAGCGGGCACGTGGAAACAGTAGTCAAACAAGACATTTTCCTTACATGTATAGATTACTCAGAGTCTTTTTTTTAGTTTTGGTTATCTTAATGAGTAACATGCTAACAAACGATCTAACTCTACTGGTGTAGTAGATTCTTTGCCAAAATTGGCAGACGCTTCTCAGTTTATGGATAAAGCCACAATTGTACATAACGCAATCTCGCTTAACAGAAAATACATTTTCTTACCTGACCAAAGTACAGAGTGCAGTGAAATGGTGAAAGACCACAGGTACGGACGATTATTTCTTCAACAAAAATCTTTATGAAAACGTAAAAACGAACACTCTTTCATTCAAAATCGTGTAAACTAAGAGCGGCATCGGAACTCCAGCAGGCTAAAAGAGAGGAGGGAGGCGTTAAACACAGGGCAATAAAAGGACAAGAGATACATGAGAAACTATGCTGGTTCCCTATCTACTGGTGTAATGGTGTAAGTGACAGGCTCTTACGCAAGACAAAGTTGTCTTATTCTAAGTAAACGGATTCGCTATACCTTTCAAAGTATTCCTTTCAAAATTCTATACCAAAATCAGTTATTGGAAACAGTCAACTTAAAACATGAATAGGCTGTTTCTGACTTACTCTTTATAGGTACTATATCTAAGTGCTAGGTACTCCAAATGAGTACATATGAAATTATTTTTAGCAAAAAAACCCTAATGGAAAATTTAACTTCATTTAAAAAGAAATAAAATGTTCATATTGTATCCTTTTTTAAAATTAGAGGATTCTAAAATAGTATCTAAACTATTACTGATAATTGTTACCTAGCATATATAGTTATCAAACACGCTTGTTTTTACTATTAATAGAAACAGAATTTAGAAAATACTTTAGATTTAATTTCAAATAACTGAGATATGAAATTAATTGTTTACCATTTAGGTAATAACATGTATCATACATACTAATAATGAGAAAAAACAAAACTAGAATTTAGTATCAATGTGTATCTACAGTAAAACTCCTTGAATCACTGTAATTCTTTTTAACAGAGAAATATGTAACTTCAATCCAACGCAAGAACTAAAGTTTCTGGGATTTGGAAAAAGGAAAATTTTTCTTAGCTCCACATAACTATTAGCAAAACTTAACAGAAAAATGACCATTTCGAAGTACCGCAAAAATCATCATAATTGGTGATGTAGTCATTTTTCGCTTACTATGTGTCACATAAAACAAAAAGTTTAAACTTGAAATGTTTTTTTAGTGCCTCAACCTCTGGCTGGAGAGCTCCCAGTCATGAATTTAATTTAGCACGCGGGTAATGCAACACGCAGGAACAAAATTATCGCATAAATTGTCTGGATTTTTTAACTACTTTCTATCACATGGCAACAACCAGTGTTTTTAATCCATAAACTAAGTAATTATTGTATTTTTGCAGTTTAAAACACATGAACAGAGACATGTTAAAGATTGTTGGGGAAAAAAACTGGTGTAACTTTTAAATCTGGCGTCCATATAATATTGAAACTTTCGCATCATAACTCGAAAATATACAGTATAAAGAAAACCTGAGCATCACCAGTCGAAAAAATATAAAAGTTCCCTAAAGATGTGCAAACCAAAAATCCAGTATTATTTAACACTTAAAAGTATTTTCAAAATAAAAAACAGAAAAAATTAAATTTTTAGGCCTTTTTCGCAAATAATAAAACACCATTAACTTGGTGTTCTAAAGGAGCAACTTTTATCTAATTCAACAGGCTTTGTATCTCTTTTTTTTCTCGAGTTTCCCATGTTGGAATAGTTATCATGGACACATTGTATAGTTACAAAATTCGGGAAACTGCAAATTGACCTATATGCCAGAATAATTAACACAAAATGTAAAAATTACGCACTCTAGACTCCTTCTCAGTAGATACCTTTACAATTAATTACGCGTATTACTTTTACGTTTTTTCCGCCTTTCTTTCAATAATTAGTTAGTTAGAAATAATAATACTTGAAAAAGCGATCGGTATTTTAATAGTTGGTATTCATTATTCCAAAGATTGCTCACAGAAACTCAAAATTTTGTTGAATCAAAAATTCCTTACTCTTATCACGTTTCAGAGACACACATTCGTTGTCCAAGGATCTTGCCCTAATAGAAGGGATATTATCCGGAGAGTGTTTATAAATAAAAAACATTCTTCAAGCTGTTCTGCCTTTAATACTGTCATTGTTGTCTGAAGGAACATTATGAGTGCTGTCACAAAAGAAAAAACCAAGAAATTTTGTTGCTCAAAAAATTTAGAACCATATTCATATTGTTTAGAATATAATATAAATTTTATAACTAACTCCGTCTATGTAGAGGGTTCCTACTACACAGGAATTTCTTATCGAGCAGCTCTCAATCTAATACTATCGATAAATTGCGAAGTTGAATTTGTAATTAAAAGACAAATTAGAGAAATTTACATTACAAGATTAGCAAATCGAAGATATGAAATTACATAAAATCGAAAACATATTTTCCCTTACAAAGACCACTATCAAACTAGTTACCTTAATGGCTCTTAGTAGTGCACATAAGGTTCAGACTATCATCATTAAATGTAAACCTTACTACAAGAATACAAGATAAAATAGAAAATAGTGAACGAATAAACACATCAGGTCCTATTAGACAACAATTTTTACTTGTTTTTCCTTTTTTCCGCGAAAAACCAGAATTTTACACTGCGTCAACAGTTATTCTCTACATTCGTATCACATCTGAATATTGTTTAAATGACCAAAGATATTTAATTAAAACATACCAAAAAATCGAATCATCCAGTATGTTCTCAAACTATTAGTAGATGGATAAAGCTAGTATTAAAGAAAGCCGTATAGTTAGTAATATTTTTTCCAGGCTACAGTATAAGGCACGATTCCATCTATGTAGCAAATAGAACAGGTGTTAATATAGACACGACATGTTGGACACCGAATTCTCAATATTCAATCAACTTTTATAATAAACCTGTAATTACTTAATAGTCAACTTTTGCAAATAAGTATAGAGAATTAGTTTAAATTTTTAGGATTTATAAGGGGCTATTGTTATGTATAGACTATTGCAAACCGGATTGGTGCTTATATGGGCTATGTATATCATAATGTACGAAAACTGTTTTAAATACGATAAGATTCAACACGATTTCGCACCTATCACTTTAAACATCTACATAGTAATTATATCGGAGGACAAGCGAAGGAAAATTGTAAGATTAACCGACTTATCTGTAAGGAAGGTTGATCGTAATTTTCCACCCCCACCTCACCCGAAGAACCCAAGTGCGAAATGCGTATCACAAATAACGAAATGAATAACTAAATGAGCTGTAATGAGGTGTTACGTCGGGTGTTTTTTTGATTATATACTTTCAAATGTACCGACAGGTATGGCATAACGCGACACTACATAGTAATTATATCGGAGAACAAGCTCGGAAAATTACGATCAACCTTCCTTACAGGTAAGTCGGTTAATCTTACAAATATAGTTGTTAATTATATATTTGATGCATGAATAAATGTTTTGTTACCTATTTTCCATTTCTTCCTGCACAAATATAAATCATAAATTAATTAACCCTTCCATTTGCTAACATTTGACATTTACGGATTGAATAACGACAAGTGAATTCTTATCGTTCATGAAATACTTAAAATAACGACAATACGATTTCAATATAACGACACTGGTTTTACAGAATGCGCTTTTTGAAAATTATCGTTATTTAACAACTTTTTCATCATAACGATACGTTATGGTATAACGACATTCTTACAGAATAAGCCAGTTAATGTTATTATAAATATTAAATAATATGTTATTGTCTACACCAGGGGTCTCCAAACTACGGCCCGCGGGCCAAATCCGGCCCGCCAGTGTCATAAACCCGGCCCGCGACAGCTAATGACCAATGTCACTAATCCGGCCCGCGACAGCTAATGGCTTATTGTTGTTATTGTTGCGGTGATAAGTTGGTTAAAAAAAACACAGAATGATAATAACTCGGTTTTATTTACTTGTTAGGTAAAGATTAATGACAAGTATAATACGCAGAAAATTTAATCCTACTAATATTATACTTATACTAGTGAACATCCCGCGATTTCAACCTCGGTAGTTATGTTGGTGTAAAGAGTATCGTATATGTATGTCTATCGATGTTTGGAATGTATATATCTTGAATCACACATATGATTTTTATTCTGAAAATCCCTCAGGAACGGAAAAGCTAAATTAACGCGAATGAAACCGCGGGATGTTCACTTGTAAAAAATACTAATGAGATGTAATTGTGATTTTTAATGACAATAGTTTGTAGTTGTGGACCAATTTTACTTGTACCAATTATTAAGAGATTTAAGATGCTCTTCGGTTAACTTAGATCTGTAAATATTCTTCGTGTACTTCATTTTGGAGAATGTTTTCTCACACAAGTAAGTAGTACCATGAACATGTTCTAAGTTTGCTTTTTTTAACAGTATTCAAATTTTATTTTGCGGCAAATAATTATTGTTATTTTTACGTATTAATATTATTAAATTATTTATAACTTTTTTACAGATGCGTATTTTTATTTATTCTGTCACATGAAAGGGGGTTAAAAAGTGCAGTTACGCGTTACGCATTCTAGAATAAATATACAATTTAAAGATATTAGACCTTGAACTAAAAACATTTTTAATTTTATTCAAATTTAGCACTGGTTTTGGCCCTCGGAACTTACTGGAGTAATAAGTATGGCCCTAAGGCTAGAAAGTTTGGCGACCCCTGGTCTACACGATTTTATTACATTTTATACTTCATATTCAATGGATATTGAGTTAAAAAATGATAAAGAAATTAAATTTCATAAAGCAGCCAGCTATGCAATAACATTGGAAACAGTTAATATAATTTAAAAAATTCTGGTAGACAAATGTTAATGTCAAGTGTGACTGACATAGTATGTTTGCGTTATAATTTAACTGCAAATATAGAATCAATTCTAAGAAACTTTCTGTATAAAATATATAGAACTGAGGGAAGTTAATGTACTGGAAATATGAAACCTTTCGCCAGAAACTGTTCGTATGGAATTTGTATAAAATACATAGAACTGATGGAAGATAATGTGCTGGGCACATCATATTTTTTGGTTTAATTTCATTCAAGACGACCGAAAATCCTGCTTCGCATAAGTAGAAGGTGGAGAATTGTAACAAAATTCTTATAGCTTCTCCAGAAATATTCGGAAAGTTTCGGGAAGACAATTAGATAATTTTTTAGCTAGACACCTGAAGTTTGATCCCGACGCACCAGTGTGTCGCGACCAATAAATAAAAAACACTGCTATAGTTCGTTATCTACTGCTTTCTAAGATAAACGCTTTTGGGGCAGCTTTTGAATTAACAGAACTTCTCAATTTATACCTATGTAATCGTACATGCTATGTATTTTCTAATTGTTTTTCATCGGCTAATTTTATACCTTCTTTAGGAGTTCCCAAGGATCGAATCTTGGACCATTACTATTCATTTTATTTATTAATGAACTACGTAGATCCTTTTCTTGTCAATCCCTCGCATATGCGAATGATATAAAACTTTTCTGCGGTATTAGTTCTATAAATGACGCTTTGTTCTTAAAATTCAACATAAATAATTTAACTTTATGGTGTAATAATAACAAGCTTCATGTTAAAATTGATAAATAATCTGTTCTCACATACACTCGTGATTCATCTAGTATCGAATACCTTTGTACTATTTGCAATTCCGTTCTTATTTGGAAAGTATCTGACAAAGACTTCGTTTTCACAGACCACATTAATTATATTTGTAACTCTCCAAGTAAAACTCTTGGATTTCTTATACGAATATCTAAAACATTTCATGATATATCATTAATAAAAACTTTATACTTTTCTCATGCATTAAGTAAAATCGAATATTGCGGTTTAATTGGTACCCAACATGCTTATATCAATGTTTAGTTTTGGACAGAATCGATATGATTCCTAAAATTCTTATTTTATTAGACGGCGTCTAAACATATACCGATTTAAATATAGTTCTGTGGATATAAATTTAAGAGAACACGTGGATTGTGGATTGCCTATGATCCACGCTCTTTGGTAACAGTAATGGGAAATATTTTAACATATTATTATGTGCTCCCACCATAAAACAAGCTGCAAACTTTTAAAAAAATCGACTTTCTAAGATAATTTTTAAGAATGTTAATGTCATATTCGGGCTTCATTTAGAATACAATATATTTTTAATGCTTATTTCTTCTAATCGCTGTCTCCTGAATACAAAGTTATATTTCTATTATGCATAGTTATATTAATAAATAAACTTGATTCTTTAACGTCGTAATGTAACTGGCAACTGCCTGTTAGATATTATGTTAAAATTATACCGGGTGGAGCTCGAGATCCGTTACATAGGCATTTAACATGGGTAATAAGAATAATTTGAATATTTACCTCCCATTAAAACTTATTGCAGTAAAACTTTATACACATGTTTGAGAACACTTATAGCATCATATTAATAACAAATTGTTTAAAATTAATCAAGAATAATTAAATAAAATAAGAAAATGTTATGGCAATTTTAATATGACAATTATTATTTCCTATAAAAAAAAGTATAGTACGAGGTATAGTATGCAAGTGATCGTTGCATGCGAGGGGTTAATCACTTGGGAATTAGTTGTACACTTGAGTAGGAATTAGCAAGAATTAGCTAGGAATTAGAGGAATTAATATGGAATTAGAGGAATTAACACAGAATTAGAGGAATTCCCTGGGAATTGAAGGAATTTGTTAAGAATTGAAGGAATTACCCAGGAAATAACTAGAATTTTAGGGGAATTCACTAAAATTACAAAAAATATTTTAATATGATAAGTTACAGATATTTTTAAATTTTTCACATTTTTTAACCCGCTCTTTTTGTAATTTAGTATTTTTATCGAAGGGATTTACTATATTATGTAGGTAGGAATATGAAATTAATTTCTAAATTTAATACATTAAAAGTGAGTGGAGAAAAATGTTTATCTTGAGGGAATTCTTGAGGTATCCAACAAATACTTATGAAGATGGTGATGAAATAAATTTTGATAATATAGAGGTAAAAAAGTATATAGAATTTAATTTATCGTATGGCATATACATATAATAAAAACTAAATATAATATAGAAATTAATGATGAAAAAGGAATAAATAAATAAATCAATACTATATAGTGATGTCCAAATTTTCTAACCATTTCTGTGCCATGGGTGTTACCTCGAAGAAATCTTTGTTGCTACCTAGATACTTCCGCAGACTGTAATATGTTCTATAGTCTGGCAAGCAGTACTACAGTCGCACTGAAATGATGCTATTTTATTCCACTTAAATAGTGAATCAGCGCAAAATAAAGAAAAAAAATGATACACAAAATTCTCGATTTGTGAATTTAAAAATTAAAAATTATTGTTAAAAAAGTACACTTTGCTCTGTTCTATTTAAATAAACTCTATTTTGTATTTACTATATACATATACGTACTGTATATTTCTTATGTTAAAATATAAATATGTACTTAAGAAATATTACTTATTTGTTTTTCTTTGTTTAATATATTAACTTCAATTTTCTATAACGGGGAATTACTCAGGAATTAAAAAGAATTGAATAGGAATTAGAGGAATTACCTGGGAATTAGAGGATTTAGTTGGGAATTAGAGGAATTAGTTGGGAATTAGAGGAATTACCTGGGAATTAGCGGAATTGACTAGGAATTAGTGGAATTAGAATTGAATTGTACGCTTTTTTCGCAAGTGACCAACCCCTCTGTTGCATGGTGGTAGTGTGCTAGCTTTTTGTTCCAAAGATTGTGGGTTCAAACCCCCAACACACTTCTTTATTTTTATTTTTTAATTATTTTTCAATTTTTTTTTGTTTTTATTTGTTTTACTATTTTTTATTTGTTTTTATTTATTTTTATTTGTTTCTATTTATTGTAGTTTTGCTGTTTTTCTTGTTAAATTAAAATAAAAAGAAACAAATAAAAATAAATAAAAACAAATAAAAATAAATAAAAAATATTAAAACAAATAAAAACACAAAAATAAATTGAAAAAATAAAAATTAAAAAAAAAATAAAGTGTGCTGGAGGTTTGAACCCACAATCTTTGGAACAAAAAGCTAGCACGCTACCACCTTGCAACCGAGCTTGCAACGATCACTTATACATTAAGCTTTCATTTATAGGAAATAATAATTGCCACATTAAAATTGCTATAACATTTTCTTATTTTACTTAATTATTCTTAATTAATTTTAAACAATTTGTTATTAATATGACGTAATAAGTGTTCCCAAACATGTGTATAAATTTTTACTGCAATACGTTTTAATGGGAGGCAAATATTCAAATTATTCTTATTTCCCATGTTAAATGCCTAAGTAACGGATTTCGAGCGCCACCCGGTATAGTCGTCTATGATATATTCTATTGTTATAATTATAAATATAGCTATACATGAAAAAACAGAAGAAATGACTTAATATAAAATACATAATGTCAAAGTTTTCGTTAATCTTAAATAAATCTTCTCTAAATAGATCAATATACTTTTATTTTAAACATAATCTAACAAAGGTTATGGGCCCAGGAGACAATTAAAAGTTCAAACTTGTAATTCTGTATTTTGCACTGTAGTTTCGACTGATCTTCAACAGGTAAACGAAAATCATTAAAAATGATTAGTATTACATCAAACAACGTCATAAAACCGATCGATGGTTCAAACTTTACCAATTGGAAGTTTCGAGTACTAACGCTGTTGGAAGAACACGGTGTCAACAAAACTGTGACAAATGAAGTGCCAGCAGAAAAAGGTTGAACCGATCAATAGAATAAGCTAAACGCTAAAGCTAAATTGCTTTTCAACCAAAATATAGCAGATTCTGATTTAGCTAGTATACGAAGTAACAACTACGCAAAAGATATATGGGACACGTTACATAAAACGTACGAACGACAAAGTTTAATTGCCTAGATATATCTGCGACGAAAACTTTTAACCTTTAAAATGATTGTTTGGAAGAACATATCCATAAATATGAGACGTTAGTGAACAAATTAAAATCGTCTGGTGCTATGATGGATGAAACAGACGAAGTTTTATCCTTGCTAATAACACTACCTGAAGACTATGACGGAGTAGTATCGACATTAGGTTCGCTATCAAACGACAAGTCACTGAAGTACGAATTTGTAAAACGAAGTTTACAAGATTTCAATCTGCGATACCAATCGCAAACCAATATAAATTGCGAAAATGACAGGAAGGGCTCATTTCACATATTCAAAAAGAGAACATCATTTAGAAATGCTGAAAATTCATATCGATTAAACAGAACTACCTCCGCAGCTCCAGAACAAAGCCATAATAAACCAACGCAACATTACAATGTGAAACGATATAATCACAAGCAGAAAAGGTCATACGAAGAAAGATTGCTACTATGCGAAGAATTCTGTAAAACGTACATCAAATTTAGCGGAAACAGATTCAGTAGAAGACTATGCAACCGTTAAGATGGTAGTGTTCTTGGCTATGGCAAATCACGTAGACGCAACCGCATGTAAAAGTACAATCAAAAATTTAACCTGGATTGTCGATTCCGGCTCTTCAAATCACATTGTTAATGACTAGCGCTATTTCAGTCAAATAGTTACGTTAGATATTCCTGTTAAAATCGGTGTAGCAAAGGCAGGACAAGAATTAATCGCTACAAAAGTCGGTATAATTGACGCAGTAAGTAATAAGAATATTCCATGTAAAATGCAAAATGTTTATTTCGTTCGTGATATTGTTCATAACTTGCTTTCAGTACGTAAATTTGTAAATCGGGTTTTCGTGTAGTTTTCGATGATATCGGGGTTCAAATACAAAATAAGAAAAATAATGATACTGTCGCAACTGCATACTACGATCGGTAAATTGTATAAAATTGATTTTTGTGTACAAAAAGCCATGAACGGTAAAGTCTTGTGTGCCTAACATAAATACAAATAACGCAGTAAACGCGAATAACGTAGAAAAACAGAAAATTAAATCTTGCGTAGTATGGCATCGCCGGCTAGGCTATTTAAACAAAATAGATCTTGGTAAATTATTTTCATCCGGTTTCATTGAGAATAAGATTTTCAATATTAACGATTTTCCGGAAATATGCGAAGGATGCGTATATGGTAAACAACAAAAACTACCTCATAACACAAAACATTTCGGTACATCGAAAATATCAGAATTAGTACATGGTGATATTTGTGGACCACTCAATCCGTACTCATGGGATAATAAACGTTACTTCATAACATTTACCGATGACTACAGTAAATTTACCGCGGTGTATTCCTTGCGAGAAATATCAGAAGCCTTAAAATATTTTAAAGAATATGTAGCCATGGTAAAAACGCGTTTTAATCGTTCAATTCAACGAATACGATGTGTTAATGGCGGAGAATACGCATCAAACGCGTGGCGTGATTTTTGTGAAGAAAAACGTACGTAAATCAAATATACGATTCCGTATACAACACAACAAAACGGTGTTTCGGAAAGACTAAATTGTACGTTGTTGTCAAAAGCACGTTCAATAATATTCCAAAGTTATTTGCCGAATAATTTATGGTCAGAAACAATAGACTGTAGTAATTACGTACTAAACCAATCATTTACATCTGACGGAAAATTCCGATTAGTATTTGGTATGATCGACCAACAAATTACAATAAATTACGGGCTTTCGGCTGCATGGCGTATTTACACGTATCTTAAGAAAAAAGCCATAAACTCGATAAAAAAAAGTATCAAGTGTGCAATGGTAGAATATGTTACGAATGGATATGCGTTGTGGGATGGCAAAAATATTCGTAGAGGAGGAGACGTCGTGTTTTATGAGAATCTCATGTTTAAGGAGAAAAATCAACAAGCTGTAAAATTGCAAGAAATTAAAATTTGCATAACCAACCCTACTTTAATCCACAAAGAAGACAACGACGAAATGCCCATAAATAAAACCTATTCCGATAATTCAAATCGTACACCATCACCAATCTCCATTCCAGAAGAACATTCCGAAGGGAGGAGGAGAGAAAAGAAAACTCCAGCTTATCTCGATGCTAACATTCTACTCGCAAAAGAAATGAGTTGCAAAACTACAGTGAATAGAGTTGAAAAGGATAATTGGAAAGCAGCCATGGACGAAGAAATAAACTCTATGAAGAAAAACCATGTCTGGAAATTGGTACCAAGAAAACTAAATATTAATATTATCAATAGCAAATGGATATGTAAACGAAAACCAGACAAATATAAAGCTCCTCTTTTAGCCAGAGGATTTATGGAAAAACTATAAAACGACGAAAATATCTGCTCGCCAGTCGCAAAGTTAACGACTCTTAATACACTCCTTGCAGTAGCAAATCATCTAAATATGTATGCAAGACATATATCGCGAACTGATCGGATAATTGTTATATATTACATCTGGATCTCGTTGTGATATTGAATTTGAGGGGTGTAGAAACAAAGGTAACAATCTCCACTTTGACAAGTTTCGAGTAAAAAAATAAAAACTATTTTTTTTAGTTTAAGTTACATCTTCTTGCTGAAAATTTACTGACAGCACCGCGAGAGCTTTAGAATTATATTTTTTAAACATTTTACTTGGAAAAGTTAATAATATGTGAGATATTTAATTAAAAAGTTTGGAGATTGTTACTTTTGTTTCTGAACCACGGATGTTGTTATATTGGAAGGCCTTATTTTGATAATTACACCCTGGGAAGATCGGTATTTTTTTTATGGAGTATCTACAATTAATTTTTAATGATAGTACATCACTATTATTTATTTTCGGAACAGAAAAAATGTTAAAAAATTGAGAACTTCCTCAACTTTTTTGAAACGTTAATTGTGTACAATATTAAATACTTTCAATGTATCAAAAATTCAGCAGTAAAACTAAAACAAAAAAAAACAGCAACTAAACAGACATCACATGAACGCAAATCTTTCATTTGATTGGGAGAACTGGAGATTGTTACTTTTGTTAGAAATTGTTATTTGAAAATTGTGATGTTTGTTACTCACACAGATTTATCGGCTTGAATTTTACGGGGATATTGTAATTTTAGCTAGGGAGACTTATATTAAGGTTGTAGAGCATGAACAGACGATTGCAATGATGTGTATAATTCATTTTCATGTGCAAGTGTCTTTGTTTAGCGTTGACGTAATCACTGTGAGCAACCAGGCAGCGAAAACAAACATGTTTCGAGGTAGGTGAAGTTGGCCCCCCCAAGTCGGAATTAATAATAACAAATTAATGTGACCAATTGCGCCTTTTATGCGCTTGTATGCACCACCTTTACTTTTTTATGCGCTGTTATAGTTTCTGTATTTCTCTATTTTTTTAATGGGGCGGCTAACTTAATGGGTAGCCCCCCTAAATTGATAAATATGTATTTTATTGTTATGTATGGCCTGATAAACATATGCGCTACTATGCGCCAGTGCAAGCTATTAATGCGCCAATCATGTTCAGGATACTTAATACATGTTTATTTTATTTATTTTTTTAAAATTGAATACACTAATGGTCATATAACTTTATGCGCTTTTATGCACTATAACAAATTTCTTCTGCGCTCGTATAGTTCTATAAACATAAGCAGACGTTAAAAGGACAAGTAGGAGTTGCTGGTAACGGCGTAGTTACTTTTTTAAGTAATTTGTACCCGGGGTCTGTCTCCGACAAAATATTATTCATCCAATGTGGAGTTGTCAGTCACTTTCTCGCTGGTGTTAATTTAAATATACCACCATTTTTGACGACACTACAGTTTACAGTGGAACAAATTCAAAAACCAGATATATTGCCTAGAATTCATGTAGAAAGGGCGATAGGAAGAATAAATTTTTTTAAATACCTTATGCGTCAATAATATTTAAAGTTTGTGGGGCATTGACAAATTTTCAATATCCGTTAATAAGAGAAGAAATATTTTACAACAATCAACAAATTGTAATTCAGTAACATTATGTATATTGTTTATATTTTATATGACAAATATATTTTTAACGGCGCGGCCAACTTAATGGGTAGCCCCCCCCCCAATATATATATTATTAAATCTGAGGGGGGATACATTAATACTGACTTTTTTTTTAAATTTGAAAGAAGCTATTGTATTCGAATACGTATATGCTCTTATGCTCTACCACAAATTTTCATTGCGCTTTTTCCATTGAAGAAAGAGAATGATGGGTGGTCAAGATAATGATATATTAAATATTGAAAATTATGAATTTTATTGTAAGTATTACGCTTTCTTATGCACCAATTAAATGTTTTTATATGCTGATTTAGTTTTCTATAAAATAACACTATAAATTGGGGGGGGGGGCTATGGCAATCTTAATACAATTTTTTTTAATTGGATACAATAATGGTCATATTTGTATGCACTTTTATGCACTGTAACAAATTTCCTCTGAGCTCGTATACTTCTTATAAACATAAGTAGACGTTAAAAGGACTAGTAGGAGTTGCTGCTAACGGCGTAGTTACTTTTTTAAGTAATTTGTACCCGGGGTCTGTCTCCGACAAAATATTATTTAGCCACTGTGGAGTGACACTACAGTTTAGAAAACAAATTCAAAAACCAGAAATATTGCAAGAGCCTAGAATTTATGTAGAAAGGGTCAATGGAAGAATCAAAAATTTTCTAATATTAAATATGATTCCATCATTTTTAATGCCTTATGCAACAATAATATTTAAAGTTTTCAATATCCGTTAATAAGAGAATTCTACAACAATGAACAAATTAAAATTCAGTAACATTCTGTATATTGTTTACATTTTATACGATAAATATATTTTTATCTGATATTTTACGTTTCAAATTTTTCATACCTACTCTTATATTTTACATTCCTAATGCATTTTTAACTTTATCTATACATTACAATGTAAATAATTGTCATAGTGCTATAAAAATAGCTTTATACGAATCAATTTTTAATTTTAACGAAGTTTTGTATTCATGCGTGACAGATGACAGCTCTTTAAATTTGGCGCATTACGATTCGTTCGCAATAAACTGCATTTGAGAAACCGGAAGCCTACTTTCAGGTTTTGTAATTCCCGCTCATTATTATTAATCTAGCTTTGTTTAAGTTTATTCTAACAACGCAAGGTGGTGTTGTAATACACAGTTAAAAAAAATTCAATTATTCGCAACTGTTCTTTATTTTTCATATTGTTGTACTTACATGAAATAAATAAACAAAATATATCACAGATTATGGCTTTCACTTTCACTACAAAATCAAGATATTTGTCAGTTTCTTTAATTTTGTTTCTGGTACCGCTGGTAGTTGTAACTAGACTGCATAATGCTGTTTTGAAATTAGAATTGAAAAGCCCATCTGTTCGACAATTCAAAAAACTATTTCTATAATAACTAAAGAAGCAGGTGTAAAGCATGAAATTTGCGTGTAATGTCTACTGAATGTATATTAAATAAACATTGCATGATAAATGAAAAAAGATCGATACAGTTTGAAATTTTCTACTGACTCTATCATTGACTGACTCTATTATTTGTTTAATTTAGCACAGAGTTTATACACATATTATGTCTTGCTAATATAATAAATTAATAGTATGTTTCAAATTTAGTATTGGATTAATCATAAGAATAAGAATCACAAAAAAGACTACAAACTAGAACTACAAATGCGCATGGTACAATCATTAATTTTTAAAAACTTTGTATTACAACGTCAGCTTGCGGTGTTAGAATAAATTTAATCAAAGCCAGATTAATAATTATGACTCCGAAAGTGGTGATGTTAAAATTGAGCGGGAATTACAAAACCTGAAAGTAGGCTTCCGGTGTCTCAAATGCAGTTTGTTATGAACGAATCGTAATGCGCCAAATTTAAAGAGCTGTCATCTGTCAGGCATAAATACAAAACTTTGTTAAAATTAAAAATTCATTCGTATGAAGCTAAAATTATGATATTGTTTTACATTGTAATCTATTGATGAAATTAAAAAATGCATTAGTAATGGAAAATAAAAGAGCAAGTATGAAAAATTTGAAAAGTAATATATCACATAAAAATATATTTGTCATATAAAATATAAACAATATACATAATGTTACTGAATTACAATTTGTTGATTGTTGTAAAATATTTCTTCTCTTATTAACAGATATTGAAAATTTGTCAATGCTCCACAAACTTTAAATATTATTGACGCAAAAGTTATTAAAAAAAATGATTCTTCCTATCGCCCTTTCTACATGAATTCTAGGCAATATTCCTGGTTTTTGAATTTGTTCCACTGTAAACTGTAGTGTCGTCAAAAATGGTGGTACAAATTACTTAAAAAAGTAACTACGCCGTTAGCAGCAACTCCTACTTGTCCTTTTAACGTCTGCTTATGATTATAGAAGTATACGAGCGCAGAGGAAATTTGTTATAGTGCATAAAAGCGCATAAAATTATATGACCATTAGTGTATTCAATTTTAAAAAAAATGTGTTAAGTTATTAATTTGTTATTATTAATTCCAAATTGGGGGGGCCAACTTCACCTTGACCCCTCATCATTCTATTTCTTCAATGGAAAAAGCGCAATGAAAATTTGTGGTAGCGCATAAGAGCGCATACGTATTCGAATACAATAGCTTCTTTCAAATTTTTAAAAATTAAAAAAAAAAATCAGCGTTAATGTAGCCCCCCCGAGATTCAAATATATATGTATCCTGAACATGATTGGCGCATTAATAGCTTGCACTGGCGCATAGTAGCGCATATGTTTATCAGGCCATACATAACAATAAAATACATATTTATCAATTTGGGGGGGTTACCCAATAAGTTGGCCGCCCCATTAAAAAAATAGAGAAATACAGAAAGTATAACAGCGCATAAAAAAGTAAAGGTGATGCATACAAGCGCATAAAAGGCGCAATTGGTCACATTAATTTGTTATTATTAATTCCGACTTGGGGGGGGGGGCAACTTCACCTACCTCA